>VDFB02032582.1:0-12958 GCA_007258455.2 Sequoia sempervirens
AAAGATTCACAATGCAATTTATTGACTTGTAAGAAGCAACCAAGAAACATGTTCAAACCAATAAGCACTGACAATGCAAATTATTTAATCTCTAATGGAGGAGAAAGAAGCAACCAAGAAGCAAATCCAAATCAATAAGCCTTTTTGGCTTGTTCCTCAAGCGTATGGAATATACCGTCTTGGGAAAATATGTTTTGTTAGTGTTGACTTCTTAAGCCTATGGTGGAATGGGCATCTGCTAAGTCAATATATAAAAATATTGAAGAAAAAATAATAACAGGTCGATCCTACCTATGTAACCCTAAATGTAAAGGACTAAAGCTCATTATCATCGACCCATTCGATGATGGTAAGGATTCTTTTCAAGTATTTTTAAAAATGATCACAGTTGTGAGATTGGATATTGCAATGCAAAACATAAGAAATTATAATACAAATGAATAACAACATTGAGAAAAAAACAATAGAGTTCTTCTATCTAATGGGGCAATCTGATCATTGTAATTGTCCGGCTGTTTTTTTAATGTAATATGTGTAGTTTTTCATGTCTTTTTGTAGTGGGATAATAGAGTTCTCTTGTTTTTTTAATCTTTTTTAGGAGTCATGTGATCGGTGATGTTGGCGTGACATGCCCTCTGATATCAGGGAGCGGGGGGAGATTAGACCTCGTGACCTCTTGTCTCAACAGGATCCTTTAGCCAATCGAACCAGATCCCCGCCCCATTCTTCCCTGTATTAAAAACTAGAGAATTTTTTTTTTCCTATGATTAAGTTACAGTATGGTATACTGGTCTAATTTGATGAAATTTAATATGAACCTGCAGAATAATGACGTTACTATAAGGAACGAAGGTTGTTACAATTGGCAGCAGAACGAAAGAGTCACACAAATTGGAGCAATGGCTATAACAATGCTCGTCTTGGCTCAAATCATCATAAATGTTGCAGGCGGTTGGATATGCTTGTGTTCCCATTGGCAAGAACAATAACTGGGTCCTAGCTATGGTTTACTTTGTTCTTTGCTGGTATATAGTTTTTGTTTTATCTTTAGATGTACACAATTCTCTATAATTACTCACTTTTTTAATAAATGCAACTGATTTATATAGATGTCTGCATCTTTACATATTAAATTGTGGCAGTCCATTTTAAAACCATGAAATTTTTTTATGAATTTTGGATTTTGATTGTAATAGTTTTTAACATTAATTTTTCGGATCATATTCTATAATTTATCGTTAGAATAAGTTAGAGTCAGAAAAAAAAATGATTCTGGAATATGTTCCGAAACACTGATGTTAAAAAATGTTACACGATGAAAATTGAAAAATCTTGTCCATTTTCTTAAAATCACTAAGAAATGGACTCTCGTACTCTTATCTCTGTGGATTGCATAACAGACCACCATCCTCTTCAACCAGTCTACAACCCCTTCGACAATCACAATCTATTGATTCAAAGAAGGCAAAAGAAATTGTTCAGACCCAAATGAAGTAAATTGCAAGAATGCTAACTGTGATTATTGGGCATTTGTGCAGGGTTTTCTTTGTGATTGGAAGTATCTTGTACTTAGCTGGAGCTATTCTTAATATATTGGAGCAATATTATTGTTATGGTGTGACTCCTGGGATGTTTGCAGGAGGAGCATTTGTAGCATTGCTTACGGTAGCTTCTGGAGTTCTCTACTACAATAAAGTCTCTGTCCTAAATACTGAGGACAAAACAGTTGGTTTTGATTTATGATGTTATGCCTGCTTTTGGAAAAGAACTGTATCAAATTGTTGGTTTTGATTTATGATGTTATTCTTGCTTTTTAAAAGGAACTGTTTTTGGCAGTTTTGTACATAGTCCAGTAAAAGCATTCACTTATATACCATCTTGTTGAATGCTTCAAACATTGAACAAGCTTTTCACTTGATATGCAAGAATGGTATTCCCATTTTCAGAGGGAAGAACAAGGAAAACAAAAAATATTAGGCACATGGAATGAACATGAGATCATGAAATCCTCTACCCTCAATCAGCCAGGGCGTACAGGAACAGAATAATTAGAACGATGTGAAAGGTTTGAAGTTAAATGTAAATGGATAATCTTGTCTTGTTTTTCAAATTTATTGAAATTATATGACTACTGTGTAAACAGTTAAATTACTTTTCCTAATAAATATTAATATTTTGTATGTATGCTTTTATTAAATTATTTAATGGTATTTAATTTTCAGATCATATATAAAAGCATATAGTCAGAGGATTTTTTTGTCTACTCATGATGAAGTTGAATGATTCTGAATAAGCCCATCAAAAAATAAGTCTTATTGAATGCAAGACTCTGAATAAATAAGAGATAAGACCAAATATTCTGTCTCTATTGATAAGAAGAAAAATCACATATATTTATACTCAGATTATACTTCTGAGTCAAAGACATGCACTTCATTTAAATGTGTAAATATATTTTCACATCACCTAAATGTGTTTTCCTCCTCTTAATTAAGTCCCAAGGTATGTAGAGTAAGTAAACACTTCTTCCTGCTCTCCTATATAAATATAAATTTAATCAATTGATAAAATTCAATCATAAATTACATTTATATGACTAGAATAATTGTAGTAATTAGAGTACTTAATTAAATGTTTAATTGATTTGGCTTGTTAGAAGATCAACTATTATTTATTATTGATTCATTGAAATATTATTAAAGAAGAGCATTAATTGAAATTTGGATGTGAATTTGTAATCAAGAAGTTGTGACAATTATGTATATTGATTTCTACTATTGTGGATTATCCCATGCAACACATGGTCTAGTTTAGATGGTGCAAAATAGTACTTTGTGGTTCAATATTTAGAATTTTTTTTTGTTTCTCTTCAATAACTATCTTGTTGAGTTTGGTCATGTTTAGAAGTATAATGTGAGATACTCTAGGATGAAGAAAGGTCATTGGCTTTTATTGTTGGTAATTAAACCCTAGTAGAGAAATAAGTTTTACAAACAAGACAAGCATGTTAAGCAAATGTAAAATTTGATGTAAATAATGGACTAGTATGATGCCTAAATATAAAAAAGTTGCTTCAATTACCCTTGAATCATTATTTTCTTTGCGTGATTTTTAAATTGATTAATTAATGGTTTCAAATATCCTAGGAGATGTCCATAAACATATGAAAATGACCATTAATTTGACTTAATTGGCACATGGACCAATAAGATAACAACTAATCTTGTGAAAGGGCTAGTTTTTTGTGTGAAAAGATAATTTTAAATAGGTTATGTGAACCTTGACAAGTGCATGTTGTGATAGTTTGAATAATCTCATTTTGCACTCAACTAGATGCAAATTCTCTAGATCCAAGTTGAAAGGATGCTAAGTTGATGGTTACTCAAGAAGAGGAGGAAAATATAACTTGAGGAGTTCCACATTAAATATTGGATAAAATCACAAGTATTATAGGAGATGAAGACTAAATTTATATTCACACCAACTACACATGTAAAATGGTTTATGAACCATATTATAAAGGCTTCATCTTCTAATATTTTCCCTTGAAGTATTCCTTTTAACTATGCAAGAATAATTTTCCCTGACCTTGAAAGAGTTAGGTGTATAGTGAGAATTATAGTTCTCCTTGTATTTATACTACTAGTACGAGATAATTTTTTGAGCCTATTGATGAATACTTTAATATGATATAAATAAATTATTCTATATCTACTTCTTGTTCCTATGTGTGCAACTCCAAATGTGGTGATGGACAATATGATAATTTGAGGGGTGCTACAATTTGAAACCCAAGAGACGTTTGGAAAGGACTACACCCTATAAAAATATATAAAAAAATTTTTGTGAGAATGTTGGATGTATTGTAGGTTGTCATCCCAAGTGCATATATGTTCATGATTGTAGGTGCATCATAGGTGAATAAGTGCATCATTCCCCACATCCATATAAGCATATATCTATGAATGAAAGGATATGCTTTAGATTGATTCAATTTTCTATATCTAATCTATCATGTAGGATTGCAAAATCATGTTGATGAACCTTAGATCACAATTAGACTCAATAGATATAGGTAGCATAAAATACATGTGAGACTCAATAGAAGAGTATGTATATAAAAATATAAGGAGATGTATCATTTAACCTTGTTGTTAAATGTATCTAAATGGTAGGAAATCATATGCCCCTACTAAGTGAGTAATGTAAGTGATATTAAATGTATCAATATAAATCTTAAAGGGTGCATAATGCTAGCCATTTTTAGAATGTGTGCTATGTAGAGACACTACTTGATATTCTCAAAAACATGCTATTATGTACCTGGGTCATAATTAGTTCCACCTAGATAGAAATGACTTGACTAAGCAACCAAGTGATGTGTGAGAATCCAAGGAATTTAGCCTTCAATGTAAGCTAGCAAGTCTAAATAAACTACATAATTGGTGATTTTACAAAAAATAGCCAATATGAAATCATCTTTATTTAATATTAATCTACATGGATGCCCACATAATCGATGATGAATCCTATAAATAAAATGTGTCAATAATAAAATTGTTGAACTTGGCTTACAACTGTGTTGGAACAAAGTGTCCAAGACACGTGAGTTATGCTCATCCCAAGCCTTGCTCAAGATAAGGATGTCATCCAAGTAGATGATGGTAGAGTTGGTGAATGATCACATGATGTCATTCATCAAGCACATGAATTTTACTAGTGAATTAGTTAGGTCAAAGGGAATTACATCCATTTGTACAATCTCTTCTTGGTTTTGAACTCTGTTTTCCTCACATATTTAGGATGAACTAACTTGAGGTCAATCTTCATGATTATTTTTGCACAAAAAAATCTATTATAAGAGGTCATTTAATGCATGGATGGGGATACTAATTCTTCACTATGATCTTGTTGAGTGCACAATATTCAATGCAAAGGAACCATGTTTCATATAATTTATTTAATGCAAGGACCATTGAGTGAAAGTTCAATACCATGCCACTTTTTTGTAATAGATGTAGTGTAGAAAATTGTACACTCTTGAAAATGGTACAATTTCACACTTAATATGGACCTATTTTAGCACCCTTGCATTAAATACCCCTTTAAATCATCATTAATAGGCCCCTAAGACTCTTTATTTTGGATCTCAAGGCTTATTTCAACTAAAAACCCAACAAAATTATCAAAAACACTAAAATTCCTAACCCACCTTGAAAATCTAGGGTGGGACTCATATGCCACCTTGGGTGTATGAGTCCCCCTAGGTGGGTGTTGGCATATGGATTTTAGTGTTGTCATTGATGGCAACCTAAGTCAATGTTTCAGTCCGTAGATCAGGATTTGTCATACCGGCATGCAGAGTAAAGAACAGAGTATTATTGGAAGAGAATGAAGAACAGGGTATTCGGTTAGTATGTCGATCTGCATGCTTCACCAGATTATCATTTTGTGTTGTGGATCTCGGGGAAAGTTGTTAAGTATCTATGTTATCGTATTTCTAAGTTTTGCGATGTCGCATTAAAATCGGTGTATAAGTTAGGAGATCCGGTAGGATGATTTTTCTGTTTATTTGTTCATGAAGGCCAACTTGATGTATGTAGCGTGTCACAAATGTATAAGGAGTAATTGTTTATATATTTTTGTGTTCAAGCATTTTTATTTGGGGCCACAACATAGCATTATCTGACTTTGATGGGTACACATTGAATATTAAAAGTGGATTGAGCTGATAGTTGGAAGATATTTTCTATTTTATTAAATCCGACATGGAGCGATTGAAATCTTGGTAGCAGATATATATATGAGATTCGTTAATTCATTTTTGGTGTGTGTGTGGTGTTTGATATGTGTTGATGTGTGTGCAAATATTAGAAGATTAGTTGAGCGAATTGTATTTGTACAGAAGAGGATTTTTGTGAAGGGAATTAAGGCAAAGCAGAGCAAAGTGTAGAACCGGAAATAAGGTCCAAAATCTGATCTATGAGCTTAACCGAAACTATAACCAGGCATTTGTAAATGCTATCTTCTCAGTTCAATATTTTGATTGTGATTTAAATCTTTTGTAAGTCAGTGAGCCTTCCTATTTTGAGCAATGAGCTCTAGGCAGTGTGCCTGAATGCAAGTGCATTCCCATTTTGTTAAACACTATATTTTGTGTACTCAAATTGTGGATTGACCTCCACCATGGTTTTTACCCTAACAGGGTTTCCACGTAAAAATCCTTGTGTTATGGTGTTGTGACTTATTGTTTCATGTTCATGCATCTTTCTTTTGATTGAATGGTTTAAGCACTTGAAAGGAAAAATTAATAAAAGTTAAAATTGCTCAACACTGATTCACCCCCCCTCTCAGTGTTGCTTGAGTCCAACAATTGGTATTAGAGCTAAGTTCCTTGAAGAGGTTTAACAACTTGAGGTAGATCTTGGAATGTAATAGACTTTGGTAGTCTTTAGAAACAACTTGTGGTGGCTCTTGATGATCTTGATCAGTCTAAGGTAGAAGTCTGGGAATTGAAAGGAAATATTAAGGATGCTGAGAAATTCATTCAAAAGTTGAAGGATTAGATTATTAAATCTAGGGAAAGAAGAAAGGATCTTTGTGATCAGATAAAGCAAAAAGAAAGAAAAATTATGGAAGAGAGCAAAAGGATGGGTGACGATCATTTGAATCAAACCTTGAAGGAAATAACTAAAGAATGTGAAAAGCTTGCTAGAGACAATGCTACCCTGAAGCATGAGATGGAATCTATGACGATGAAGATGACTACGAAGATTGAAGAAAGAAAGAAGAATGAAGAAAAAATTGGCTAGACCTTAAAAGAGAGAACTGATGAATGAAGCAGAGTTAACAAAGAATTCATTTAGTTGGAGATAGAACTGCAAAAATCCAGAGACAATGAAGAAGAGCTTGAGAAATAGATTGTTACTCTCAGAGATGAACTAACTAATACAAATAAATACAAGGAGAAGTTCAAGATTAGCTCAGTTAAACTTGATGAGCTGACTCAAGGACAGCAGAAGGCAAATGATAAGCAAGGTCTTAGATATGAGAAAGGAGAAAGTTTCAGATCTGGGAAAAGAAATAAGATGGACAAAGTAAAAAGGCATCTGATAAGACAACCTAATGTACAAAAGTTTAATGGATATTGTTTTGCATGCAATAAATTTGGTCATATGGCTGCTCAATGTAGAAGTAAAATGAAATCAAGAGATTCATCATTTTTCGGTCAGTGTTTCAATTGCAACAAGTTTGGGCATAAGTCAATTGAGTGCAGAAATTTTTCAAACTATGTCAATAGAAGGAATGTAGAATGCTATACTAGTGGAAGATTTGGGCATATTGCTAATCAATGCAGATCAAGAGGAAATCAATGGAATGATTGGTTTGAACAAAGAAATCTTGTGTGTTACAATTGCAACAAATTTAGTCACATTGCAAGATTTTGTAGGAATAGAAACATGGATAGAAGAGGTCCGGTATACAAAGACAGGAATATGCAGAGATATGATAAAGGAAAAGGGAAAGTTATTGTGGAAGAAATAAGAGATCAGATGAAGAAAACATGGGTAAGGAAGAGTGAGTCTGATGAAGGAAATAAGCCTACACCAAAATCTGCTTCTGGTAATTCCTCCAGAAATTGATCTTAGGCCATTGGCCTGGGGGGATTTTTTCAAGAAAATTCATTGTCCCCCTATCGATTGTTGGCACATGAAATTGTCAGTAGTTGTGCTAATAGTTTACAAATTTATCGGTGATCACTTGTGCAAAAGTTTGAGGAGTAGAAGGTCCACAGATGGATTCTTCTTTTGTTGTATAAGAAAACAAAGTATCTAGAAAACCTAGGGAAAAACATTTAATATGGTAAAAAGGTTAGGTGTACGAGTTATAAAAGGTTATTTGGAACCCTCATTTTCCACCTTGCATTGAAGAAGAATAGAAGGAGAGCCTCTGCAACAAAATTTCAAAGGAGTATTAAATTCAATTCAGCAGTGAATTCATCTAGTATTTTAGTTGCTTGTAGAATTCTCACTTAATTTGGTGCTCCGTAGAAACTTGTTCGATACGAAAAAGAAAATGAAGCAAATCAAAGGAATGGTGAATTTAGATGAATATAGTAGTGAGAAAATTAGGGATGTGAGAAATATGTTACTGGCTGATGAATTGAAATGGCTTGAAGGTGTGAACCATAAAAGTTTGGACATTTGGAGTGAATTTCCCTATTTTGATAACGTGAAAGTTGTTAGGTTTATCCTAAACAGATTGAATGATGACATTCTAACTTTGGATAAACCCTATCTCATTTCAAAAGAGGTGATTAGGAATCTAACTAGATTATGCAATGTTGGGGATATACTGAAAAAGAAGTTGACTCAGAACAAAGAAGTTGAAACCCTAACTGGAGTAACTAGAGATCAGAAGGTTTTGATAATTTTGACGATCAAAGATCCGATAAAAAGGTACATTGTGCATTGAATTTCATACAAAATATTTTTTAGAAATAAGGAAGGTACAACTTCAACAGGTGTTTTTTACATCTCTCATTAAATGATAATGGAGGATCATGATTTTGACCTGTGCGGATTGCTAAAAGATCAATTGATGGAAAATGTGCAACTAACAAAGGAGGCAGATTACCCTTTCAGGTTTGGTACCTTGGTCATATGTCTTGTGATGTATTTTTTGAATTGCATGCCACAGATCAACAATGTTGTATGAAAAGAGAATGAACTGGTTTGTAAATAGATTTTTGAAAATTCTAATACTTTGGAAAACTTTAAGCAAGAGTATACAAATTTCTTTAAAGAATTGCTAGGGAAGTTTGGAGAAATTAGCATTTCCATTCCGGTAAGAGCACTTGAAGTTGGATCCTCTTTCGGTGAGATGGAGAGGAAAAAGAAAAGAGCACAAGAGATTGTAGATTACACTCCTCTGGCACACAAGACTCCAAAAATTGAAGGAAAAGGTAAAGAACAAGTGATTGTGGACATACCAGATGAGGAATCTAATGAGTATACTCCAAGGGAGGAACCAAAATCAGTTGAACTGGATGCAATAATGGTATAAGGAAGCAAAGAAGAAGGTGTTTTATCCAAAATAAAGATACTGTAGCTTGTTCAGGAGAAAGATGGGATGCATAAAATTGCTGACATATGGTTTGACAGACCCTCATATGAGAAGGAATTGATCGAGAGCACACTAAGTACTTATTTTGTGCATAATAACATTGAATTGGAGAGTTTGCAAAATGTGTTTCCTGAAGAGATGATTGAATGCATTAAGTAAGCCATGGTCTCTAAGTCCCAGGACAAGGAAGAGGGAGAGATAATTCTACATCTAAAGGAGCAGTTCAGACTATCTCTTACCAAACTAAAAAGGAAAATGAATGTGTTGAGGTAATGCATAAATACAACAAATAACATCGACAACTATTGTCTTTGTTGGCCTGATGTAGTTGGGAGATACAAAGATAAGCTGGAGAAAATTGAATCTGAGCTAAACAAGATTGTTCAGGATTATAATATGTTTCAAGATCAGGATGGTGCAGTCAAGAAAAGGATTCAAGAGTTGTAGTCTGAGTGCATACAAAAGTTCAATTCACCAGAAACAACCTTGTGGACACCTTTTGGAAAGTGAAGGATTTAACCGAATGTGGACTAGAGCTGTTATTGATGTTCTAAGGAAATGAGAGAAATTAGTAGATGCAATTACAATTCAGAATCTCTCATCCAAATTATCAACCAAACATATGAGAACAACAACTTGATCTTAATCATTGGGATTTCAATAGAAGCTTGGAGGAAATTTCTTCCGAAAATGAAAGATAAGTACAAGATAATTTTTTGACTCAAGTAGTAGTTGTATTTCTTCAAATTTTGATCTAGTTTTTGAATTAGCAAAAGGGGGAGATCCAAAATATGTTTTTCAATGATGTAAAGGGGGAGAGAGAGCAGTGAAAAATGTCTTATCATTCTAAGGGGGAGTTTTGTTTTAAATTTTTTAACTTTGACAGCGTAATCATATTGGTTCTGACACTTAGCCATTTTTCACTAAGTGTTGCCGTCAATGCCAAAGGGGGAGATTGTTGGCATATGGATTTTACTATTGTCATTGATGGAAACATAAGTCATTATTTTTGTTTGTAGATCGGGATTTGTTCATACCATCAGGCAGAGTAAAGAACAAAGTATTACCGAAAGAGAGAATGAAGAACAGGGTATCTGGTTAGTATGTCAATCTGTATGCTTCACTGGATTATCATTTTGTGTTGTGGATCTTGGGGAAAGTTGTTAAGTATCTATGTTATTGTATTGCTAAGTTTTGTGATGTCGCATTAATTGGTGTATAAGTTAGGAGATTCAACAGGATGATTTTTCTGTTTATTTGTTCATGAAGGTCGATTTGATGTATGTAGCGTGTCGTGGATGTATAAGGAGTAATTGTTTAAATATTTTTGTGTTCAAGCATTTTGATTTGGGGCCACAACATAGAATTAGCTGACTTTTATGGGTACACATCAAATATTAAAAGTGGATTGAGCTGACAGTTGGAAGATATTTTCTATTTTATTAAAGTCGACATGGAGCAATTGAAATCTTGGTAGCAGATATATATATGAGATTCGTTAATTCATTTTTGGTGTGTGTGTGGTGTTCAATATGTGTTGATGTATGTGCGAATATCAGAAGATTAGTTGAGCAAATTTTATTTGTGCAGAAGAATATTTTTGTGAAGCAAATTAAGGCAGAGCAAAGCAAAGTGCAGAACTAGACAGAAGGTCCAGAATTTGATCTATAAGCTTAACTAGAATTGTAACCAGGAATTTGTAAATGCTATCTTCTCAGTTCAATCTTTTGATTGTGATCTAAATCTTTTGTAAGGAAGTGAGCCTTCCTATTTTGAGCAGTGAGCTCTAGGCAGTGTGCCTAAATGCAAGTGCATTCCCATTTTGTTAAACACTATATTTTGAGTACTCAAATTGTGGATTGACCTCCACCATGGTTTTTCCCTTAATAGGTTTTCCATATAAAAATCCTTGTGTTATGGTGTTGTGACTTATTGTTTCATGTTCATGCATCTTTCTTTTGATTGAATGGTTTAAGCACTTGAAAGGATAGATTAATAAAAGTTAAAATTTCTCAACACTAATTCACCCCCCCCCTCTTAGTGTTGCTTGAGTCCAACAGTGGGACCCATACGCCAAAAGTGGCATATGAGTCCCATTTGGGGCCTTTTTAGGGTTTGAGCAGGAAATTTAACTTTTTAATTCAAATTTTTGGTTGATGTCAAATTTTGAGATCTAAATAACGGTAAATTAGGTGTAATGCGTATATAAACAAGCTTCTAAAGTCATTTTTCATCTAAGAAATCATTTTAGAAGAGTAATTTCAAGATCCAAGCATTCAAAAACATTCAAGCATTCTTTCACAAGAGCAAACAAGTTTCAAGAGCAAGCAATGTTGAAGATTTGGAGAAGTATTAAAGTGTTTTTGTAGGGCTTTGAGCTCACTTCCATTCAAGATCTAGCATTTTCAAGGGTTGATTATGGTTGCCTATGGTGAATCATGATGGATTCTAGGTTGGCGAGATGCAACTAGCCATCAATCCAAGCCTAATGACTTATTTCCTAAGTGATTCCATCCTCCATTATCATTATACATTCAGCCTAAGGAAGGTACATGCATCATCATGGATTATTAGAGTGATTTGACATCTCTCAAAGTGAGTCATTACATTCAAGCTTCATTCGTGCATCTCGTTCTTACACATTAGAATATAGGGTTGCATTACATTTTCATATTTCCTAAACTTAGACACACTTAAGGTTAAGGTTTATGTTCACATTTGCACTCAAGATTCATTGTTTCTATCAAGGTTTGATTACCAAACTAGGGATTTGACGGAGGCAAACCCCCCATAAGAAAATCAAGTTTGTATTTTGTTTTGTAGGTCTTTTTATAGGTTCAGATCTAGAAATTAGTTTGGAAGAGAAGAACAAAGGTTGAGGCACAGATCTGAACTTTGAATTCCCAAAAAAGTGGAATGATACTGATACACCTGAAGTGGCGTATGAGTCCCACTATAGGAAAAATTTCTAGATTTTTACAGATCTTGAATCTACAATGCCAAAAACCTATTCGAGACCAGAAACCCTAGTCTGGGACTGATATGCCCAAAGTAGCATAAGAGTCCCAGTGTGTCCTAATTTTAGGATTTTCAATGTTTCATATCTCATTCCAGTCTTCTTTATGTTTCTAGGTGCACACCTCTAATCTTGTAGTTCTCTATTTTAATTTACATGCATTTTGAGGCCATTTAGTGAAATCTTGCATCATATTAGGTTTAAGCATTAGATCTTGCATTTCATTAGTCTTTCCAAGCCCTAGCTTGGTGGTGAACCCCTCTTTATTGTATAATTAGGCCCTAGGACAACCCTATTGCAAGATATCTTTCTCCTTTGCATGCATTCTAGATTGAGATCTCTAGGGTTTTGCTTGAATGAGAGAGTGTGAAGATTGTTATTTTATCTCCCAAGCATAGAAGCAACAAAATTCAACCTTTCATTTTGGTGAACCTGCATTTAGAACATCATAATTTTGATTTGGAGTGCATTATCATCCTAGATCTTGCTTGCATTAACATTGCATTAGGTAAATTACACTAGTTAATTGGCATTTTAGGCTTTCTAAATCTTACATTAGTGAAAGTGCATACAGGTTTCATTTTTGCATCTTACATCATTGAAAATCATTTGAAATTTGCATTTTCATTTGGGTTACAACTCATGCAAACTAAAAAGCATAAAAATCACTTAAATTGTTTTGAAATTTTTGAAAAAAAACCCTCACTCAGACTCATATTCCCCTCTAGGTGATTAGTCCTAGTGCATATTTTAAACTACATTTTACAACATTGAATTCTCTATTTTTGGGCTTTTGTTTGTTGTTGGTAGCTTTCT
>VDFB02032583.1:0-21544 GCA_007258455.2 Sequoia sempervirens
AAAAGTGAACTTGGCGATTATAAAAATATGCCTTGTCGTGGTTTACCTATGTCTAAAGTGGGGTACCAATGTCTATAGACACTATTTAGGAACTTATTAGGAAGCAATGTATTCTCCTTTGGTCAAGTCCTATGTGGACCAATTCTATCTCTGGAATAATCATCAAAGATAATAAGCAAGCACAAAAAGATGCCAAATATGGCATATGTTGACTTATACTCTAATAATGATGCTATAGATGTATCATGAATGCTCTATGATGATTTCTCCTTTGATCATTTCAAAATTAATAATGAATGTTCTTAAATACAACATAGCAAACAAATTGCACTAAACTAGTGCACAATGTCAAGGGGAAAAGGTCAATAAGGATTAAATTGGGATTTTAAATTTTAAATTTTCAAGGTTGAGATATGCAACTAAAGAAATAATTTGTCAATTTTATACGCATGGATTTGATCCATGATGGTGAATGAGAGGAAAAAGAATCTACACTAGTTCTTGGGGATGAACAATGATGTTGATAAGCTAAGATAAGATTATGAGTTAATTTTTACAGAAGAATATGTTAATGATAGACTTATTATCACACAAATGAATCTTTATTTGAAGTGGTTGAAAAATGTTATAGAAAAGGGAATGTTTATTGATGTACACTATTACATATATACATCTCTATAGCTTAATAAAAAGTTATTGGTAGGAGTTCAAAATATTGTCAACAATAAAATGTGTTTAAAGTACTTTTTGGCTTCAAAATATTTTAATGAATATATATATATATATATATATATATGAGTATACCGTAGCATATTCAAAATAAAAGATGGGTTGGAATGACATCACATTTCAATGTCTAGGAAAGGAAAATTTTGAAACAGAACATTAAAAATATTGAGAAACAAAAACAAATGGTTAAATCATTAAGTAGCAAGAGCTATAAAACTAGGAGGAGGTGGAAGCAAGTCATTTCTTTAGCCACTAGTAAGGTCTTGGGGCTTCTAGCTCATAATGGTAGCTTCTTCATTATCTTACTATCCATCTAGTGGTTGAGTTTCATTCCTAGTAGGAGAAATAGCCAATACAATCAAGGAACTCTTTTTTTAATATAGCCAACTAGAAACACCCCTAGCACATGATTGTGAAGTAACATTTAAGGCAAGTAAATTTGCAAAGACCAACCATGAGTATTGTGACCTATATACTAAGGTCATGGAGAACTTTGGAAACCATGAGAATCATGTCTATGAGCACTATGAATATGTATACACTGATGCCTTTAATAAGAGGATTGACCTCTATGGGAGAAAGGACAACAAGACTCAAACAACTATACAAGGTGCATTACTTTATTGGTACTGGAGAGTGTGTCGCACCAGCATCACTGATCACATGAAAAAAATTTACCCAATGTATTTCAATTCATAAGGGGGGCTACCCGATACCTGGAGTCTAAAAAAAAATAGAGTATATCCAAAAAAATGGTATCACCCTAAACGTCTAAAAAAAGACTCAATTTATATATTTTCAAATATTAAATAGAATCTCCACTCTAAAAATATGTCAAATCTAAATAAATTTAAAAAAAGTTAGACCAATCCCCTTGAAGAAAATGACTCTAATTTAAAAAGAGCTCACAAATTCAATTTTAAACATGTTCAACTCTAATACAGAACCCAAAAAAATGCTTGAAAATTTCATGTCCATCTGGAAGTTAATCCTCCTTATCCCTCCAAATATTTAATAGTAAGAAAAAGGTGAAACCTGAAGAAATGGCTATCAACTTCAGACTATATAAACAATCCAATTTCTTGTGATATTGATATCAAGATTCAACAAGTCAAACTCATTGACCCATATTTCATGAGTAATGATTCACAAGAACCCATCTATGACAATTTAACACACTGTGAAAAATACCTCTTTCTATTTAGCATAAGCATATTAGTCATATTGGATGAAAACGCTCCAATTTCTCAGTTCCAACCCTCTTCAGCAAATATTCAATGGTGGGTAGTTGGTATGTTACTAAAACTATTGTACATGACAGTGATGATATGCTTCACGGATGTTTATTTCTTGTCCTCTTGATTTGAAGGGATCCTAGGAAAATCTTGAGGACAGAAGTATCACATAAAAAGAACTGTTTTAGTAGTTTAATGAATAGTTTGTGGATGTACAGGGTGGAATAAAATCATGTGAAGACATATAGAATAAGAATTTGCATGCTACTGTATAAAATGTCACCTCCATACCTACCCTATCAAATCATACGAAACGAAGGTTGAGCCTTCAAGTTTTAAGAGTGATCCATTGGTCAAAGGAAGAAAGCCATCGATCGTCAGCTTGTACAGCAGATTCTTTTCTGTTCTCATGGCCAGAACTGGAGTGAATTTACCTAGCTCAAATTTCCTGAAATATACTGTACGGGACGGCTTAAATAGAATCCAAGCTCTCTGGAATGAATCTGCACCTTATAGCATTGGAAATTTGAACTACTTTCATAAATGACTTAGAAGATGTAAGGAAACTACCTAAGAAATGCTACGGAGATTCAAGTTGTCTGCATAGTCAAAGAGTCACATGTTAGAATAGTTTACGGTACGGATAGAGTAAGAAACATTAAAGATAAATATGTACCTTTATTATGATATTCTTTTAAAACTGTTAAAAGTCAAAATATAATTAAGGGAGAGGGCTCGATGGTGGGTAGGGTAACCTTGAGCGAGGGGTCCACGGCATCAACGTCCGAGTCGACTAAGTTTTTTTTGCCATGTGCCTTCACTGTTGAGTTGGCAGTTTAAAATAAAAATTTGAGGAGATTTCGAGCACGCTTTCCAAGGTTTTGGGGTGATTTCCAAAAACTACCAAAAAAGTGTAAAATTAGGAGTATACCTATCACAGACATTTGTATGACCGATGGTTGTTTGGCGCCACGCCAGTACTTGCAACTAGCAGTCTTAGTTAATGTGCATTAACTGCTACACATTCCCCGCCATCAGTCTTAACGCCTACCACCTCGGCATGCACACCATTTGCTTGGTCTTGCATTATGTTCACGAAACACCCATTCATGAGACATCATTCATTTTTAGCAATTTCATTCAGAACCAACTCTGGTTAGGACGGACGCCGACAGTGGTGAGGCCATGGCCGAGTGGTGGTGATACATTTTTCATGCTTTCTGTGTTTATCAACACCATATTCAATAAAAGGAAACTATATAACTTCTTTCTACGCAGGTGAGGTTGTCTTCCAACCTCACTCAGGCAGTAACTATGCATTGCAATATTTTTCTAGGTTTTTCTTGTGATTTTCTTTTGTTAAATGTGCAAGAAAAAGTTGTAATGCTTTCATCGTGTAATGAAGCTTTGTTACAGCTTATTCATGGTCGCTACTGTGTATATTATGGCCAACTGTGTGTATATGTGACTATACAGATATATATATGCATATATATGGTTGACTGTTTGTAAATGTGTATACACAGATATATATGCATATAAATGTATATATATATGCATATATATATCTATGTATACACACACATACACATAGCAACGGCTCGCAAATGTAATTTTCCAGCAATAATAGAACTATATAATGGCGGACTGTGTCTATATGTGAGAATACAGATATATATATGCATATAAATGGCCCACTATGTGTATATGCATGTATACAGTTACATTTGTGCGTATATATGGCCAACTGTGTGTATATGTTTGTATATATCCATATTTATATGTCTACACACACATATACACACACACCGCCATAATATATGTGTTTGTTTTCATTTTATACCTCTGTAATTGGAATATATGCATATATATGTGTGTATAAACACATATACACACAGTCCGCCATTCATATAGAGCTTTGTTTGCATTTTATACCTCTGTAATTTGCATATGTATAATGGCAGTATGTGTATATTTTTTGCCGGCTGTGTGTATACATATACATACCATTCGTGTGTTTCTGCAGCTCGACTATGAAGGGTTTTATGCACATATGTTTTAGCCAGCTCTTTCGACCGTTGTCGTGAACCCCTTGCTCAAAAATTCCTGACCCCCATCATCCACTCTTCCCTGTCCTTCATCTCTACTTGAAATATGACTATTTTAGGGAACAAAGTCATATCCATTTATAGGATTTCCTAGTCAATTTCGTAATCATTTTATTTTTTTAATTGACTAATCATTTATACGATTTTCCTAGTCAATTTAGTAATCATTTTAATTTTTAATTGACAAAACATTTCTTTTTAAATTGATATAATATTCAACATCTTTATATTAGACTAAACAATTAAATATTATGTATGCATGTATACACACATACATACATACATACTACATAATTATTTATGTATGTATGTATGTCTCTATTTGAGACATAGACATACATACTTATACACACATACCAAATGTATGTGTGTATAGTATGTATACACACATACATGTATGGATGTGTGTGTATACACACATGCATACATGTATGTGTGTATAGTAAGTATACACATGCATGTGTGCATATACTTATACACACATGCATACATGTATGCATGTGTATAGTATGTATACACATGCATACATGTATGCGTGTATAGTATGTATACACACATCCATACATGTATGTGTGTATGTATAGTTTGGCCAAAACATAGGTGCATGCCACCCGAAACTATGGAGTGTATGATAGTGTTCTAATACTGCCATTATATATATGCAAGTTGCAGGTCTACAATTACATGTCTATTGAAGTGATCATATTTATGCTTTGTTTGTTCTTCAATTAAAGTGACTCTAAATATCAGCCCCTCTCCTTATAGCTATCTGTGATGATGGTTGACTCCTACTTATGTTAATATCAGGTCAATTAGATGCATGGTTAGTTTGTTCATCAATTACACTCAATCTTACATGTATGAATTTGTTGTTACACTATGTACAATTATTTGATATTTTGTTCATTTTGAATCAACTCAACTACATGCATGGTTAGTTTGTTCTTCAATTACATTTGATCTTACATATATGCATTTGTTGTTACACTATGTACAATTGTTTGATATGTTGTTCATTTCGAATTAGCTCAACTAGATGCATGGTTAGTTTGTTCTTCAATTACAATCAATCTTACATGTATGCATTTATTGTTACACTATGTACCATTGTTAGATATGCCACATATGCATATGCATATTGCATATATGCATATTTGCAATATGAATATGCATATATGCAATTGTTGTATGAAGTTAAATTTCAGTATGTTGTTTGAGAAATGGTATTAACATAAGTAGGAGTCAGCATATGGTTAGTATGTTCTGCGTTTTTTGTATGAAGTTATATTTCAGTATGTTGTTACACTATGTGCCATTGTTAGATATGTTGCATATGCATATGCATATTGCATATATGAAAATATGCATATGCATATATGCATATATGCAAATATGCAATTGTTGTATGAAGTTAAATTTCAGTATGTTGTTTGAGAAATGGTATTAACATAAGTAGGAGTCAGCATATGGTTAGTATGTTCTACATTTGTTGTATGATGTTATATTTCAGTATGTTGTTACACTATGTACCATTGTTTGATATGTTGCTCATTTCCAATCACCTCAATTAGATGCATGGTTAGTTTGTTCTTCAATTACACTCAATCTTACATGTATGAATTTGTTGTTACACTATGTACAATTGTTTGATATGTTGTTCATTTCGAATCAGCTCAATTAGATGCATGGTTAGTTTGTTCTTCAATTACAATCGATCTTACATGTATGCATTTGTTGTTACACTATGTACCATTGTTAGATATGCATATGCATATTGCATATATGCATATGCATATATGCAATTGTTGTATGAAGTTAAATTTCAGTATGTTCTTTGAGAAATGGTATTAACATAAGCAGGAGTCAGCATAGTGCATGTGCATGTGCATGTGTATGTGCATACTGTCAGCAATTGCCTTCTCCATTTACATTTAAATTAGATGCATGATTAGTTTGTTCATCAATTACACTCAATCTTACATGTATGAATTTGTTGTTACACTATGAATTTCAGTATGTTGTTTGAGAAATGGTATTAACATAAGTAGGAGTCCGCATATGCATATGTATGTGCATACTGTCAACAATTGCCTTGTCCATTTACATTTAAATGAGTGGACACCTTGTTAATTTCCATAACCATCCTTTATGTTGTCATCGGCCACTCTCCCTTTAAGCTTTGTTATGGTCAAATATTTCCAACCCTTTGAATACAACATTACCATACATATGTATGTTGCACAGAATGATACAACATACTGAATTTTCAAATTAACTTAAAACAGCAGATTGATACACCATTATGATACATATATGTATAGATTACTATAGATAGATACATAAGTTTCCTCTCGCAGAGATAGAATAGATACATATGTTTCATATTGCAGAGATAGATAGTAACATGATGGAATATGTTGTCTCTATGGTATCCATACTGATGTTTCAAGTTAGAAACATTCAAAACAAAAAAAGTTCAAACATCATTTCAATCCATCAAGAAGTTCACAACAAAAAACTAGCAACCAAACATTCAAATCAATCGAAAAATGTAGGAAAACTAAAATTTGATGGCAAGTTGTCTTGTGAGTTGGATGTGGCCTGTGATGGAGAAGGACTCCATGATTGAGTTGGTTGGATTATGCTTGGGGTGGGTGAGGTTTGATAGGCCTGTAAGCGAGGACTCCAACTCTCATATGGTTGGCTTCTTGTGGGGCTAGGTGAGTGTGTATAGGAGAGTGACTAAGAAGGAATCCAACTCTTAAATGTTTGGCTGGTAGCTTGGGTAGGTGATGGACAATATTGGGGGCATTGAATAGATATGAAATCTGTGAAGATCCTATGGCGGTCAAGCAAGGGATTTAGAGGGTTATTGAGTCACCTCTCCTTTGCACTATTTGCTTGTGCCTTCTCCAACTCTTTTTCCCTTTTTGCGGCTTCCTTTTCTCTCTGTTGGTCCTCCCTTTTTTGTCCTTCTCCTTCTTTTGCAGCTCCTTTTCAGCCTCTACTGCTACTTGTTGCTTTTCCTTTTCAATTCTCATAAGATTTTTTGCCTCCAATTCTGCAATCCTTTCTATCTTGCGCTCTGCAAGCTATTGCTTCTTCCTCAATTTCAGTTCTTCTAGTTCCTTCTTCTTTTCATTTTGTTCACTTAGCATTTCCATGAAGTCATCAGTAGTTAGGATTTGAGATCCTCTTTGCAACTTGATCCCACGGCCAGCTACCTTGTTAGACTTGTCTTTCACCACATGAACCGGTAGCTTCAAGAATTGTTAGATGCGTGAAGTTTGTTGGCCTCCCAAAGGCTCAATAAAATAGGCATTATTTGTTTCTGGCATCTCACTATCTGTAGCATCTGTTCTATCTCCTAACTGCTCACTGTCACTATCTCCACAATCAGCATAGAAATGTACTAACATATTGGGACCCATGCAATGCAGTGGAGATGGCATTGAAAGACTTTGTTCTTCGTCCACATGCATATCCATAGCAATATTGGAAGCACCATCAAAGAGCCAGGAGGGCTGGTCAGGTGGAGTTGGCAAGGAAAGAGATATGTCTCCAATAGTACTCTGGTCTCCCAATACTGTTGGTTCAAGTGGTTCATTGGAATCTGAAACAAAAAATTCATACATGTAAGTTTGAGAGTATTTGAGGAACAAACGAATCCAATCCATGTAATTTAAATGCAAATAGAGAAGGAAATTGTTGACAGTGTCCACAACCATATGCATATGCTGACTCTTACTTATGATAATCCCATTTCTCAAATACATACTAAATTTTATCTTCATACAACATATGCATATATGCATATGCATATTGCATATTGCATATGCCGACTCCTACTTATGTTAATACCATTTCTCAAATTAGCATACTGAAATTTAACTTCATACAACATATGCATATATGCAATGCATATGCATATTGCATATATGCGTATATAACTTCATACAACAAATGCAGAACATAGTGTAACAACAAATGCATACATGTAAGATCGATTGTAATTGAAGAACAAACTAACCATACATCTAATTGAGGTGATTAGAAATGAACAACATATCAAACAATGGTACATAGTGTAACAACATACTGAAATATAACATCATACAACAAATGCAAAACATACTAACCATATGCTGACTCCTACTTATGTTAATACCATTTCTCAAACAGCATACTGAAATTTAACTTCATACAACAATTGCATATATGCATATGCAAATATGCATATGCAGATTTGCATATATATGCATATCTAAAAATGGTGCATAGTGTAACAACAAATGCATACATGTAAGATCTATTGTAATTGAAGAACAAACTAACCATACATCTAATTGAGCTAATTCGAAATGAGAAACATATCAAACAATGGTACATAGTGTAACAACATACTAAAATATAATTTCATACAACAAATGCAGAACATACTAACCATTCATCCCATTTTGCTAATCTCCAACTTCTGTAGTTCCAACATTAGACTCACCCTCATTGACTACCAAACCATTGTTGGAAAGGCTTAGAATATTTGCAGCAGTTGATGCTTCCTCGGGGGTAGCAAAGTGGAATGTCTCGCTAACCCTCATGTCATTATCCAAAGCATTTCTATCAAATGGCCAAATTCCTGTCCTCTTGAAGCCAAATGTAATGTTTGAAAAATTCAACGACTTTTGAAAAGCTAGGCTGCCAAGTGTAGCCAATTTTGCCCTTCCTATCTCCATATTTGGATGTCTAATGGTCCAATTTGTTCTTTCCTTTTTGAAGTTACACTTGAAAGACGAGAAAACACTCACATCAAGAGGCTGCAACTTGTGTGATGTGTGGGCGGGTAGGGTGAGCAAGTCAGTACCAAGCTGCCTTGCTTTGGTAATGGTAGAGAAGGCTACATGGCTGCCATGCCCATCAAATATCAAGAGGTGTCTATGGGTGGGTGAGCAACCCCCAGGTACTTGCATAGCAAAGAACTTGAGCCATTTGATAAAAATCTCTTTCGTCATCCATGCGTGAGGTTGAACAACCATCAATGCTCCTGGCTCATAGTTGGCTATGTAGTTTTGCACATTTTTTTTGCTCTTGAACAAATAAAAACCTAGAAGTTTTTGATTTGCAGCGTTTACACATGCTAGAATAGTGATCCACTCCCTGCTCTTTGGGATAATGTAAGCAACACTTCTCATGCCTTTCATGGCAAGCACCTTCATGTTACCATTCTGGCCAGCTTGCAGCCTTGTCTCATCATAGTTCCAAATCCTCTGTAGTCCATAGTTCCCTCCTGCATATTCCTTCTCCAAAGTGTCGTAGAAAGCACTTACAACTGGTTGCCTCAGATTTATAGCACGGTCTTAATCTTGACCTTGGGTTGTTCTCAAGCAAAGATCAGGATGCCTTCTTTTGAATCTTGTCCACCATGACTTGCCAGGAAGCCCATTCTTGAAGGTATTATTCCTTGTTTCACATATTTGGGCCACTTCTATTTTTAGATTGACGATCTCCAAACCTTGGCCAACAACATCCATCTCCTTGCACCATTTGACGATCAATGACTCTTCCTCCTCAGTTAGGACAGTTGGGGGCCCTTTCCTTTTTGTAGTGGTCACACCACCTAGCCAATTGGACAATATTGAGGTAGGAATACCCCACTTTTTTGTTGCACCTCTAGTTGACCAACCGTAGTCTTCGACATCTTCAAGGGCATGGTCCATGTCAGCCTGGGTCCATTCACGCCTCGGTGCAACCTTTTTGGTTGATACAGCTGGGTTAGCTTGCACTACAGATTTGGTTGGTTGTTCCAGAACAATTTCTACCTCCACCTCACTACTTGGTTCTTCAGTTTGCTGGTGAACAGGAATGACAACATCCTCCTCATCGCTATGTGGCAGATGCACACCTCTCTTGTGTGCGGGCATAGTTGTCTAACTCTGCTTTTGTGGAGGCTTCCTCCTTGAAGATCGCCTGCTATTTGTTTGTGCATTTATCTTCCTCTGTATTGAACCAACATAGTGATTAGTAAACAACATACACTTAATATTGAAAATAATGATACCGACTGAAACAACGAATTCATACATTTACTATTGACTGTAATTGAAGAACAAGCTAACCATGCATATAATTGAGTTGATTTGAAATGACGAAGGGTATGTCTGCAATGAATCAAGCAATGCATGCTATACTATCATATGTAGAACTCTACCTCTTATAAACATTTTGATCATACCATTAAACCCTTCGTCATACAGCATTATGATAACACATATATATGAACTTGCAACAACAGCATGATAAAAAAATTTATATCTTCAAACAGCTTTGTGAGACAATAAAGGGTTTCAAATATTTCTATCATACTGTTGTTTCAAGTTGTGTTAATGTTTCATAATGTTGTTTGAGATATTCTTTGCATACTGTCACTTTAATTGAAGAAGAGACAAAGCATACATCTAATTAAGTTGAATGTAACCGATGGTGGGTAGGGTAACTTTGAGCAAGGGGTCCACGTCATCAACGTCCTAGTCGGGTAATTTTTTTATGCTCGTCCCTTGACAGTCGAACTGGCATTATGCAACTTTTATATATGTATGTATATATCTATCTCTGCAATATATATATACACACATATATATATACATATGTATATATACATATATATATACATATGTATATATACATACATATGTATATATATATATACATATGTATATATATATATGTGTGTGTGTGTATATATGTGTATATATATACATATGTATATATATATATGTATCTATCTTATTGATGTTTCAAGTTATTTATTCTCTTTCATTCCATGGTTATAACACAAGTAGGAGTCATATGCTATCACAGTTGGCTGTAAGGGAGAGGGGTTGTCAATTACAGTCGGTTAAATTGAAGAACAAACACATAGACAAAAGGGAGAGGAGCTATGTGTGGGCATAGGAGCCGATCGTGGGTATACATTTGGGCATATGACATATGGTGGGTATGGTATGTGAAAGCCTGCTTATACACTGTCAATTTAATTGAATAACAAACAAAGTAACGGAGGAGATTTTTTTCCCTATAGAGAATGCAATGAAGTGGTATAAAGTTCATGAAATTTGCCATGAAATTTAGATTCTTGGCATTTTCCAATAGTTTATAAGTCATGGTGTTTGCCATGGATTTTATAGTAGTTCTAACTGCATGCACTGCAGGGCAAGAGTGTTTTGATGTGACGTAAATATCAACCCCTCTCCCTTACAGCTAACTTTGATGATCGTTGAGTCCTACTTATGTTAATACCATTTCTCAAACAACATAGTCAAATATAACAAATACAACATATAAATGCGTGTAATTTTGTGTGTCATGGCTTTTAATTATTATATGTAACATAAGTAGGAGTTAGCCATTATGACAGTTGACTGTAAGGGATAGGGGCCAATATTTATAGTCACTTTAAGTGAACAACAAACAAAGCATATATCTAATTAGGCTCAATGTAAATGAGGACATACATACAGTCACTTTGCAGAGATAGATACTTAATTTGAATGTGAATGAACAAGGTATAAATTGAATGTAGATACCTATATTTGGTGATGAACTGTACAGTAATATATAAATTTGAGTATGCAAAATATATATATATGCAGAGATAGATAGATACCTAATTTGAATGTAAATGAACAAGGTATAAATTGAATGTAGATACCTATATTTGTTGATCAACTGTTCAGTAATATATTAATTTCAAATTGCAAAATATAAATATACATACCTTGTTAATTTACATTCAAATTAGGTTATCTATCTATCTCTCTGCATATATATATATATATATGTATGTATGTTTCCCATAGCCCTATCCATTTTCATGAAATTTACACATTTATCTATATCTGCAATATATATGGCCCTGTTCATTTTAATGAGACTTACGCATATCTCTCTCCCTATATATATATGTATATATATAGATATTTGCAGAGACAGATAGATAGCTAATTTGAAATTAATATATTACTGAACAGTTCATCAACAAATATAGGTATGTACATTCAATTTATACCTTGTTCATTTACATTCAAATTAGGTATCTATCTATCTCTGCAAATATATATTATATATATAGGGAGAGAGAAATGCGTAAGTTTCATTAAAATGAACAGGGATATATATATTGCAGATATAGATAAATGTGTAAGTTTCATGAAAATGGATAGGGTTGTGGGAAACATACGTGGATATGTATCATTTTGTGCAGCATATATATGTATGGTAATGTTGTATTCGAAAGGGTTGGAAATATTTCTACCATAATAGAGCTTAAAGGGAGACTGGTCGATGACAGCATAAAGGATGGTTATGGAAATTACCAAGGTGTCGATTCATTTAAATGTAAATGGAGAAGGCAATTGGTGATAGTAGAAAATGGAAATGCGGTTTATATTTTTGCGAAGGCAGGAAATGACTTACCGTAAAAGCTGAAGGAGGAGACTGCATCGATCTGGAGGAGGTCATCGTCACTCAGGAGCATGCAGCAGAAAGTGAGAAATTTGAATAAACCGTAATGTGTAACTTGCATCGCACAAATGAGGATTGCTTGCATAAATAGGTTTGTTGAATTTGAATTGGTAGCAAGTGGATTAATTTGAATTATGGGAGGGAATTTGATCTTCATTCAATGGATTAATGGTAGAAGTGATAGCTTAATGGGTACGTAGGATTTCTGGTTGGTGATTTGAAGTGATATTAAGTTTGTTTTTGAATTGTAACTAGTTTTTAAAAAAAATTATGATTATTGTTTTTTAGGTGGATTTGTAAATAATAGAGTGATAATTAAGTGTTATAATGAAATTTTGCAATGCATAGTGAGCCTGAGAGTTCATGTTTTTCAATTTTGCAGGCAAATTTAGAAAAATATTGGTTATTATGGACATCCAGGAACCAGTTGATAGTAAAAAGAATATGAGAAATGGGACATGTTGAAATGTATTTTGTTCAAATATATTTGGAATTAAATCACTTGGCAATGTCTTATGTGCATGTCAACTCACTTTTAATGCAAGAAGACTTATATTTTGGTTAATAAAATATCCCTTCACAACAACCTTTTATTGGGAAGGTGGAAAATATTATTTATATTGTGGAAATAAGATTATCATTATACATTCACTTGATATTGTGAAATAGGAAAATAAATGTCCACTTGCATTCACTCACTATTTAGAAGGTGGCAACAAAAAAGTAAGCCTATGATAGGACATATTGTGAATTTAATATGAATCTGTCATATCATATTTAAAAGGAAATTTGAATTTTTTATTGGTATAAATATTACCCACCAGTGGGCCACAGGCTGTCCATAACTATACCAGCGATTTGACCCTGTCCCATGATCAGCTCCTCTCCCTTATGTGTTGAAGTTGAGTGGTTTTATATGAGTTCATAAAGAGTAGAGGAGATGATTCAATAGTTGAGCATTGTAATTTTGCACTTCTCAAAATCTTACGTGGAAATTTCAAATCACTCCCATTTTTTTTACAGCAGCTTACTTGGCAAGTCCCATGTTTATAACTAAGGTTTCAAGGCTATAACAACTATTGGAATATGCTCAAGTACTAGGTCCTCTCCCCTAAAGTCTTGTTGAATGCAAGGCCTCCAACACAGGAACGGCTATCCAACCCCATGAATGCACCAGAGGCATGGATGGGGTCATACATCATGCATCTGGTCATCCAATCAGTAGTTAACTTAATGTTGACCAAAAACATCATGCATCCAACCGCCCAATCAACAATTAACTTAATGTATGACCCCATCCATACCTCTAGTGCATTCACGGGGCTGGATAGCCACGTCCCTCCAACACTAATAAAGGGGATGATCGAACAATTGTGAGTTGGATAATTTTGGCTGAATGGATATCCCTTAATCCTTAACTCTTGGAAAAAGAGGAACTAGCTTAGACTTGTGCTTGCAATACTAATGAGCTGCAAAAAATCTAAGGATGGCTAGACCTCAAACATATATAAAACATACACCCAGATCATGTCAACTTTTTAGTGATTAAAGAAGATTGTGTTTGAATTATGATTGAAATTATTTTTTATTACAAATAATTTAAGAATAATATAACATTTATATATTTATGTGAAGATTAACTCTAATTTAATTATGGAGCTTTGAGTTAGTTCTCATTGATTTCTATTTTGTGAGTAGTGTTTTATACGAACTCATTTTTTCTAATTATGATTGGTTCATTTACCACTGTTTATATTTAGGTGGCATTCACAGGGTAAAGCACCAAAACTTTATAAGAGGTCATCCATCTCAATACATCTCTAGTTTAAGTGTGTTTGACAATGTAGTTTCATCCACAATCAAGTACACTTAACTTGTTATCCTTTCCAAAACTTTTTGCATGTTAAAGCCATACTAGTACTAGGATAGATGGCCTCCTAAGAATTTTATGCTTCACCCTTATAAGCATCTCCTAGGTGAAATAAGTGTTAAGTGGATCATTTATGGATTCCCATAAAACATTATTTAAAAAAATATGGATCAATGAAGAATGGTTTGAAACTACATAGCTAAATCTTAATAAATCATCACATGATTTGATACTCCACTAAAACACTAAAATGAATGGGATAAGTAGATTTATAATAAATGGTTAATAAGGTGCAACGCTTACTTTAAAGGTTTTGCAAATGGGTTGCAAACAAAGTGAGCTTAATTGAAGGGAAACTCAATGATTAATCACACTGAAGTCAAAGTAGTGTAGGATGGGTGACCTGAAACTCCATGGTTAAGTTTACTTGAGTTAGGGTAGTAGTGAGATGGACGACTTCTCGAGAAATTAGAGTGTTTCACTCCTATGAAAATAACATTATATGTAATGAGTGCTAAGAAGACCATTCATGATCATGAGAGATTCTTGTGAACCACTTTTCATAAATATAGGTTGAGAAACATTTCCTTTAGTTAGTCATGTTGACTATCTATATTGATTTGAAAAGTTTGATGTAATGAATTAACAATGGTGATATTTTATAGACATTATAAAAAGAAAAAAAATAATAATAATGTATATTCATCAATATGAAATTCTTGTTTGAAAAAGGAGGGCCCCACATAGATATTGAGTCAAACCCACCATACGATAAAGTTAAAAGAGTCTTAGTCATGAAAATTATGTGCCATGTGAACATTCTTAATATGTCTTTGTCAATCAAGACACGCCATATGAGGCCAACACTAGGCCTAAATATTCTCATTTCATTCCTCTCATAAAAAATGTGAATAAGGTAGTTAATAACCATGGTATACTTCCAAAATAATCTATTTTAAAAACAAGTATAATCTTTTATATAACTAAAAAGTTTTTTTTATTGATAAAAGTTAGGAGGTTATAAATTTTAGTTCTGCGGTTGTGAGTATATATCTTTCACCTAGGTCTATTATGTTTGCAAATACCAACCAATAGATGTCAAGAATTAAACTATGGGTACAAATTTTTCTAAAGTTTATTTTTATGTCATATTTATTGAATATTTTTCACACAAATTTTGTCAAATTCTATTGGACAAAGATGACTACAGTCATATTTTGGATGATGTCATCAATTTTAATATTGTATGGTTTTCTCATCTATTCGGATTTCAACACTATTCCTGCATAGTGCATTTTTATGGTTTGGCATCGAAATAATTGTTTTAGTGGAAGAGTGGTGTAGTGGGTAGTGTTGTTTACTGTGCCCATTGACTATGGAGACTATTCACTGCCTAATGCATTTTTATGGTTTGGCATCGAAATAATTGTTTTAGTGGAAGAGTGGTGTAGTCGGTAGTGCTGTTTACTGTGCCAATTGACTATGGAAACTATTGACTGCATTATTGCAGCTGATCGCCGACAATATGATTGAATCAACATCGTAAGCGCGCCAATCTGGCTGAAATCGTCTGCCTCATCTCTCAGACTGGCCATAATATGCTTCAACTTTCCCATTGGACAAGAGGCTGAACACCGCCAGCCGTCTCAGCATGCCATGCAATTCAGATGCCGATCGACCGAAATGCCTGCCTGGGTTGCCCTTCGCGGTGCCGTCGCCATAATCATCATATTCATCATCGTCAAAGTCATCGGAGGCACCTTCCTCTTCTTCTCGCTCGTCGAATTTGCTACTCAGAATTTCCTTACCTTGTGCTGTATCGGTAATCTTAACATCCCGCTGAATTTCACTTTCCTATTGTTGTCGATTCTTTTCAATTTCTTCCTTGTGATGTTTGGCAGAATCAGGTTCATCATCTATGGCGCGAGTAGCTGTTGTGGAGGATCGAGTGGGACGGCGAGCGGGAGGAGGCGACACCGTAGGCCGACACTTCCAGTCGAGATCGCTTTTTGGCATCACCGAGGGAATGGCCTGCAATCCAAACATTTTCAAAGCCATGATTTTGAATGTTTGTTTTGACCACATCGAAGGTGATGGTGAAGCAGCTGGTAGTGTGGAGTTCATCAAGTGAGGATATTCAGATTGTGCAGCAGGTTTCTGGCCAAAAACTCCATTTTTTTAAGCATTCCTCGGAAACCCACAACTAGATTTTATAAGTTCTTGCTATACAGTAATATATTAGATTAGCAAGGATTCTATTTCTATTGATTAGTTTTTATCTATGTATCTATTTATCCTCATCATGCACATACTCTGTTACAAGAATGGACTGAAGCAAGCAAGATTCATGGAAAAAATATGGTTGGCGATGCATTTCAACAGAACCTTTTCATTCATAGTAGGATTTAAATAAGAGGAAGGAAAATGGACAGACTCTTTTAAGGGGGGGTATAATCTAAAATGGGTGCCATGTCATGCTGATGAATCCAATTGCATTCTTGAATCCATTTCGAGTCCTCCCATGTCCAAGAGTTTATTTATTATTACTTACGGATGAAACCATTGCCGTTCTCCAATTCACCTCATTCTGCAAATTTAGTTTTTGTTGCAACTCTGAGAATAGAACCAGAGCTACAATGGCAAGCTCCAAGCCACTTTGTCAATGTGGGCATTTCTAGGTCAGTGGATAAATAGATTACGTGTTTGAAAATTTTATGCAGGCTGAGTGGTCTTCTGTTACTCTGTATTTTGAATTTTAGATGAATTAGTCAAGTCTTTTGAGGTCTCAATCAAATTATCTATGCCATGCAATTTCTACTCTCCACATGCTATAATGCATCTTCCTTCCAAAGGTTATTGAAAAAATTCTACAGTGCTTGGTCTTTAGGTATGTCATTTGCCTTTTTCTTTGGACATTGTATGTTTCTAGAGCTCTTTTAGAAATGTATCCAAGATAAGGTGATTTGACAAATATTGTGGATTTTGTTCAACAACCTCATTATGAATTGAACTTGGCTAGCTTTGTGGAAGTCCTTTGTGTTGTTTTAAGCTGGTTTTACACAGGAATCAAATCCTACCACATTTGTTATGTGCTCGTATAGCTTTTGCAGTGGATTCAGCTGTTGGCACGATGGTGCAGGTGACAGAGAGACTATATAGAACCATTTGGAGAATCGCTCTGCTAAGTGAATTTTTGTTTGATTGCCAATAAAGTCTTAGAACCAAGGCAATTTATATTCCTATGTGCTTTGCTTGTCATTCCTTAACATAAATCCTATGTTAATAATGCTAGAAATTACATATATTGGCTTTGTGGTATCTAGTAAATATTCTTCTTGGAGACTTAAGTTGGTGCATCTCCAGTAGAAAGCTTTCAAGATAAGGTGAACTGATCTGACAAATCCTGAATATGTAATTCATGTCTGTTGTACTCTTTTAACTTTTTTACTCTTTTTTACAGCTATAGTTCACACAGTTTTGAGGATGAAGAAAATTCCTTGTCAATTAGATGACTGTGTTTCTTGGACAGAACTTTTTTAAGTACTGCTTCCACCATTAACAATTGCATTGTCATTTACTCGGACATCTTTTGAATAGTATACAAGTTCTTGATGTTTCAATTTATCTTCTTCCTTGACTGTTAGATGGATTATTTCGTGGGGTATGTTCAAGATGGTACATTGCATGAGGTTTTCTCGAGGTTTCCTTCAATGGCTGACTACCTGGAATACTTCCCATCATGTATCTATTGGTTCATTATATATAAGCCCTTCAATAAACCCTATCCAAAAAAGGATGTTGATGCATCCCATTTGAAACCATGGGCCCCATCCTTTTACAAGATCAATGCTAGTTGTGATGACAAGACAAGCATCCCATATTAGTGGTTACTATCATTGGCAAGGGCACAAGTATAACAACATATATCACATAAGGCCATCAATAAGATTTTTCATTTCCCACTAAGTATTTGATCCATCACCTACCATTAATAAATTTAAGAAACCACCCAAAAAAAGATATAAAATCTTGGTGAATCTTTCATTTTTTGGAAAAAAATATTAATTACTATTGGCGAATCTTTCCTTTTTATGAAAAAGATTACTTTTATTGGCGATTTTTTTACATCACTAAACTTTTGTAGAAAATCTTAGCGAATCTTGGAAAACTATAGGAAAATGAATTAATTACCATGGCGAATCTTTCCATTTAAAAAATTAAATTCTTATGGAAAAATAGGGTCCCAAAGGTGGAAATGATTGATGGCTTTAACAATCATATTAAATCTGAATTCGGGCAATCTAATGACATTTAACAACCTAACAATAGACCTTCTAGAAGGCCATCTAAAAATAGTCTTCTTAGAATGTGTTCATCTTCCATAATCAACAACAAAATGAGAATTTGAAAATGAACAACTACAAAGCATTAGTGATACACATTTACTATTATCTAATAACAATTGCAATGTATAGACCAAAGTGGTCTACCATAGACATTTTGTATATTACTTAAAATTATATGCATTTATACGCATATCTAATTATTATTGCATGCAAAGATGACTACTACTTTAAATCTTTCTTAAACAAACAACATGTTACATATGTTACCGGCAGGAATCGGATGCAATGCGTCTCTTGTTTCTAAGTGTCTTTTATAAGAGAATAGAATACAACATTTTAGATTATATATGGTACGTTTATGTATTGATAATTAAAATGTTATATGTTTATGTATTGATAATTAAAATGCTATATGTTAAAGTTGTGTAAATTTTATATATTAACTCATCTAAGTTATTTTATCATTTGTTTTATTGATTTTTTTTAATATTTAATATGTGAAATTTATTTGTTTATAAAAATAAATTTAGGATAAATGTAAATTTTGTTTAGAAATTATTTTGAAAGTGTTAAGATTTAAATATATTTATTTTGTGAGGTAATGAAGGATAAGAATGGGTTATTTTTTAGAAGAAATATTTTATATTTTGATAGTTCCTTAAAATTTCATATTAATAAGTTATTTTTTAATTGTTGAGAAAATGGTATTGTGTTCATATTAAAACTCTATTGATGAGTAGTTGTTTATTTTGTATTTGTCAAACAATGTTCTATTTTACTTTAACATAATTCATAATTCTAATTCATATTTTTTATTTGATGTAAATTAAATCATGGTTCATTGATTGAGGTGTTTGACTCTTATTAATTCTATTTAACTTTATGTTTTTTCTAACATAAAAGTAAAAATATATTACAAAGTTGGTCTATCAATCGTAAAAAGACTCTTAGCACGTCAATTCCAAAAATTCTAAAAATTCAAATAGATTGAAGATAGGCAATCAATACAAGATCAAGAACCCTCTAATCTCTATTTCCAAGGTATAAGTCCTTGTGACCATAAAGATTATTCATCTTGTGAGTATCATATGATGTTATTTAGTATATTCGATACAACAAGAAAAGATGGAGCCACATGTAACTTATTTATGTATACTCACAAGATGAATAATCTTTATGGTCACACTAACTAATAAGACATCAAGTTTTACTTTAAAGAAACATAGGCGTTAAAAAATTCATTTAATATTAACAACACAAGCCTAGCTTCAACATGAATCAAAGATTCAAGTAATAAAAAGGACAACAATACTTACAAGAGACATGGAGCTTTAAATATTTCTATTTAATATTAATAATATTTCTATTTAATATTAATAATAAAGCTCTAGCTTAATCATGAATCAAGGATTTCAATAATAAAAAAAGTACAAGAAGTCATGATATAATTCTTCTACTCAAAATCAATTATAACGTAGTTAGGCTATATTATAGCTTTCATACAAATATGATACATTTTCAATAAAGGACCAAGTACATCAAATGCCAAATGAATTAAGGTGCTCAACTGATAAATCAAGGAATAGGTGGTTGAACCATGTATTTATCAAAAAAAATTACAGGAATGAAGTGCAAAACTTCACATGAATTGGTCACTTCATTAACATGGATAAGGGCTTGATTGAAATATCAAGAAATAGTTGCCCAAGAAGTGAACTACAAATTAACCCTACTTAAAGTGGGTGTTTACATGGTAAGTTGAGGACTTAATACTTGAAGTGTGTCTTTGTCAAATTTTTATGTAGAAACAAAGCATAAAATCTCACTCAAATAAGGTAGTTGATTAATAAATTGAGGAGTAAGTACTTGAGGTATAATAATATGAATTCTAAAAAAGAGTTACTAATCTAAATCAACAACTCTATTTTGAAGCAAAGTGTAACTATATAATGAGATATGGTGATCTTAATGCAACCAAATTTAAGAGAAAATGATAGATCATAAATGGATATGGAAATCAATCATAAAGTAGATGTAAACCATAACATGAAGATTTATGTGAATAAACTCTTTCAAGAAAAAACTATATATCCAAACAGGCCCAAGCCTATATTAATGATAAAATAAGCTATAATGCATCAACTCATCCTTATGAACTCTAGAAACATAACAATGTTCAAATGACCTACAAAATAACCTGGTCCTAAGACTACCATCTCAAAGCACCAATATATACATAAGATGAATACAAGATACCATGAATGATATTCCAAAATAAGTGGTCAATTCCAAACACCCAAAACTAGAGGCCCAAATCCTCATGGGATATCTTACACCTCACAAAATGATAAGCATACACTAAATAGCAAGTAATTTCTTTTACACACCTTACATCCACCCCTTACATCATAAGCATCATTAATTCTATCATAATGGTCAAATTGACCAAGATCCTAATCTTAGGCACTCCATGAGAAGGTTGACCAAATCTGTCATAAGATCCAACAATACAAGATGTTCTTATGCCTTCTTAGACATCTTGATATTTACCCAATTTTTAATATCTCCCTAAAAATAACGCTTGACTTAAATGCCATTATAATTACATGTGAGAGGATAAATAATTAATAAATAATTTACGTACTATACAGAGGGTTGTACAAGTCTACCCTCTTCATGTTCCTTGGAGATATAACTATTACTTATCAACTACATTAAATAAAACTATTATAACTTGTC
>VDFB02032584.1:0-36854 GCA_007258455.2 Sequoia sempervirens
TAGTTTAGGTTAGTTTCAGTAATTCTCTGATAGCAGTAATTTTGTTATAGGTTATGTTGTAGGCACTCGTAGCCATTAGCGCTAGTTTATTTTTTTCACTATTATGTGTTTTTTTGATCTTCTAGCAAGTAGAATACCTTTAATAGGATAACCTAGATATCCATCACAAGTTTACAAACCTTGGTTGACAATTTAATGAAGTCTTTACAATTTCGAGTGGACTATTTAGCTATTCATACCTCTAAATTGTGTGGTTTCTACCAAGTTTACAATATACTAGTTTAGACTCTACATTTTTGTCACCGTTTTCAAGGATGGTTCCGCCTTCATAGACTTTTTTTTGAGATTTCATAGTTTACACTTTGTTTTCAGCATTAGGACTATTAGACTTAATCTTTTTCAATACACCAGAAAGTTACACTAACACTATGCAGGACTTGTTGGATGTTGTGGTTGTGTTGTTGATATGTGGTTGTCATTGATGTCAACACTATTGGAATTAATGTCTTAGAGGTTGTATATGTCAAGGATATTGAGAAAATTGTAACGAAATCAGTTGTAGGTTGTTAGTGGTGAAGTGAAGTTCAGTATGTCAATGAGTTCAGTAAGTTGATGATCAGAGGTTGTGGATTAAAGGTTTCTTGTCGAAGTATATCTAGTTTATCCACGTTAAGTTTCATAGATCCAATGCGAATATCATTTGATCGAAAGGCGAAGATTTGTATTCCGAAGTTAGTTTTATGTTGTTCCGTTTGGTGTTCCTAAATGTGAAGATGATGCCATTTTAGTTATTTCAAATATGGTTGTGATACTTCTCCTCGGTGATTCCATTTATGTTTGTGGATGTTTAGATCATTCTTTATTTTGCGCTAAAATGCCCATACTGATCGCTGTGCCCACGCATTCAAGATTTTCTCTCAATCGCCATAAGTTTTCATGTTCCGTACAACAAGGTGCTAGCTACGCTGTGGATCCTTTAAAGATTAATTTCTTGAAGGCGGTCTACGTTTCAAGAATTTATTTTGGTCTTCACCATGTTGTGGTTTCCATCTTTGGTTGATTCACATTAATAATCTTTAATGCTCTAAATAATAACTCCATTCATTTCCATTATTTTCGAGGTTGATATGTAGTGATGTAATTTCTTTTGTTGTAGATATATAAGAGCCAATCGATTTATCATTCAGTTGCATGCGTGTGAAGTGTGTGAGTCCTATGTGCCAATATTGCTTTCTAGACCTTCAAAGGCAGAAGCAGAGTGTGAAGAAGAGTGAAGAAGTGTTCATTTGCTTAACCGAAACTGTAATCGGGCATTAGCAGATGCTATTTTTCTTGGTTCAAATTTTGTGGATGTAATTCAATCTTTTGTGAGACAGTATGTCTTCCTTTGGGTAGCAAGCCTTTTGTATTTGAGCAATGAGCTCTAGGTAGATCACTTGAATGCATGTGCATTCCCCATTCATATTTCTTTATACTTTTAATAGGGTATAATCTTGAGGACTGACCTCCACCATGGTTTTCCCAACAGGTTTCCACGAAAAATCTTGGTGTTATGAGTGCTCTCGAAGGTTGATTTATACTCATGGCTATTGATCAAATCTAAGAATAAGTCTAATAAATTTAATAAGCTTGAAATCTATGATTAATTGATTCACCCCTCCTCGCTTCGTTTCCTTCTCCCTGTGTTGCCACCAATTGGCATCAAAGCAGTTCTTGGAAGAAGTTTAACAACTTGAGGATCTCGATGGTGAGAGTTATTAGGCTGATAGTCCAAGATTTTGATGGTACAAAATTATTCTTTTGCACACTCCAAATGGAGCGCCATCCTCGATGACAGAAGCTTCTACCGGGAGTATTATAAGCAATATGCGTTTTCGCCCTTTAGAATGGTCCTACTACTACTATTGAGATTAGGGATGTTGAGTACAATATCAGGGCTAAGGAAGCATTGTTGAGCACTTTGAATGATTTTGAGATGACAAATGTTATGGATCTAAAGACTGCTTATGAGATCTGGAAAAAGTTGGAAACTTTATATGAAGGTGATGCTAATGTGAAGATTGCTAAGTTACAAAGTTTGAAAGGGAAATATGAAATGTTGAGAATGGGCGATGATGAGAACATTACTACTTTCATGCAAAGAGTGAATGAACTTGTGTGTGGTATTAGATGTGCTGGTGAACAGTTAGAAGAATCAGAGATTGTTGCTAAAGTTCTTAGATCCTTGCCTACTACATACAAATTCAAAGCTACTACTATTGAAGAGCTTCAAACTGTAACAAATGTAACCAAAGACATGTTGATTAGTAAGCTTACTGCTTTTGAGTTGAGTGAGTTTGGTGATGCTCTTCCTAAGATAAAATCTACATTCAAGGCTACTACCTCCAGGAGAGATAAATAGAGATATGATCCAGGTGAAAGTTCATCTAGAAAGGTATTCAAGTATGAGGAGGAAATGAGAGAGATTGAAGAAGAGGAGAAGAAGCTAGAGGAGCTTGAAGCACTTATTGTCAAGAGAGAAGCCAGAGGAGAAGGTAAGTATAAAGGAAATTTTCCTATTAAATGTTTTTCTTACAATAAGATAGGTCATTTTGCATCAAGGTGTCTGAAAAGAGTCCCTAATCCAAGACACAACAAGCCTAGATTTCAAAGAAAGTGCTATTATGTTGTTGATGAAGGTGTGACAGATGATGAATATGATAAAGGAAATAGAAGTGAAGATGAATGGGTATTTATTTCTATCAAGGAAATTGAATCAGCCCCTATTGAATATGTTAGTTGCTCTAATGTGGAGAAAGCTCTAGCGACCAAAGTTAAAGAGAAAGATGAATGGGTGATTGACAATGGATGCTCTCATCACATGACAGGTGATAAAAGAAAGTTTGTGAGCCTGGAAAAGTATGATAGTGGTGTTGTAAGATTTGGTGATGACAAAGCTGGTGTATCCATGGCAGAGGATCCGTTTCTCTTGATGGTAAGAATAATACTGATGATGTTCTGTATGTGGAAGGTTTGAAGCATAACCTCTTAAGTGTCAGACAAATGGTTGACAAGGGATACAATCTTCAATTCAAGAATGAAAGGTGTAAAATATTGGGAAGTTCTGGAAATGTTATTGCTTCAAGTACAAAAACAAAAGGTAACATCTTTCACCTAAATGTTGCTAGCAAAAGTTGTCTGATTGCTCAAGTTGATGAAAGTTGGTTGTGGCATAGGAGAATGTGTCATGTAAACTTTGACAATATTGTTAAGGTAAGTTATACTTAGGAAGTGAGAGATCTTCCTAAGTTGGTAAAGCCTACTAATACTATATGCAAGGAATGTCAGTTAGGGAAGCAAACTAGAATTTCATTTTGGAGGAAACAATATTGTTCAAAAGAAGTGTCGGAGCTTGTTCATACTGATTTGTGTGGTCCTTCAAGAATCAAAAGTTTACAAGGAGACATGTACTTCATGTTACTTATTGATGATTACTCTAGATTGATGTGGGTTACTTTATTAAGGGAGAAATCTATAGCTTTGGAGAAGTTCAAGACCTGTAAGGCTATCGTTGAGACAAAAACAGGTCTGAAGATTAAATTTCTAAGATCAGATAGAGGTGGTGAATTCACTTCTCATGAGTTTAATTCTTTTTGTGAAGTGCATGGGATAAAGAGACAATTATCTGCCACGTGGACCCCTCAAAAAAATGGAGTTGTGGAAAAGAAGAACAGGACAGCTCAAGATGCTGCTAGAACTATGATGCTTGAAGGAAATGTCCCTCATATCTATTAGAGAGAAGCTATAAGTATTTTTGTTTATATCCTCAATTGGGTACAAGTCAAAGGTAATACTGGTAAGACCCCTTTTGAGCTATGGACTGGTCATAAGCCTACAGTTAGATATTTCAAAATCTTTGGGAGTAAATGCTATATCAGAAGAGATGAAGAGATAGGAAAGTTTGATGCTAGGAGTGATGAAGGAATTTTTCTTGGTTATTCTACAAAGAGCAAGGCCTACTGGTGCTACAACAAGAGATTGAGGAAAATAGTTGAAAGTGAAAATGTCAAGGTTGATGAAGACATAGCTAGACCATCCAGAACCTGTGGATATGATTCAGATGATTAGAATCACAGTTCACTAACAGGAAAGAATGTACAGACTCAAAATCAAGTTCAAATCATTCTGGTGAATCAAGAAAATCAAGAGGAAGAAACTAGTGAAAGTTCAGAAGAGAGATCACAAGAGCCAGGAGTTCAAGAACATCCTAAGACTCCAAGGTATGTAAGACTAAATCATTCAAAAGATCAGATTATAGGTGATAAGAACAAAGGTGTTCAGACTAGGAGAAAGATTGCAGAAGAATACTGTTTGATTTCAAAGACAGCCTAATAATGTAAATGAAGCATGCAAAGATGAACATTGGGTGGAAGCAATGAAAGAAGAGCTACAAAAAATTGAGAAGAATAATACATTGATTCTTGTTCCTAGACCTAAGGACAAAAATGTAATTAGAACTAAATGGGTCTTTAGAAAAAAGATGAATGAGCAAGGTGAAATTGTTATAAATAAAGCAAGATTGGTGTGTAAAGGATATTCACAGATGAAAGGAATTGACTTTTAAGAAACTTTTTCCCCTGTTGCTAGAATTGAAGTTGTGAGATTATTTCTTGCTTATGCTGCTTACAAAAACTACAAGGTTTATCAGATGGATGTCAAGTCAGCATTTCTAAATGGCGAATTGGAAGAAGAGGTGTATGTAGAGCAACCTGATGGATTTCAATTGACTGATCAGGGAGATATGGTTTGTTGGTTGAAGAAAGAATTATATGGACTTAAGAAATCCCTAAGAGCATGGTATGCAAGATTGGACAAGTATTTTTTGAAGCTTGGATTCAATAAAGGTACTGCTGACAGTAATTTGTATTTCAAGATTGATCATGATAAAGATATGATTGTTGAAATCTTTGTTGATGATATCATTTTTTTGAGGAGATGATAGTTTGTGCATGGATTTTTCTAATGAGATGCAGAATGAGTTTGAGATGTCTATGATTTGTGAGATGAAATTCTTTTTGGGATTACAAATTACTCAGTTAAACAAAGGGATCTTCATATCTCAATCCAAGTATGTGAAAGAATTGTTAAAGAAGTTTGGTATGGAAAATTCAAAGCCAGTTGGTACACCTATGGTGACCAGATGCAAGTTGACACAAAATGATGATTCTCCGAAAGCAAATCAAACTAGATATAGATCAATGATTGGTGGATTGCTTTACTTGATTCAAACTAGGCCAAATATCATGAATGTTATATGTATTGTTGCAAGATTTCAAGCTGATCCTAAGGAATCTCATGTAACTACTGTGAAAAGAATTTTCAGATACTTGTTGATTTTGGGTTGTGGTATCCTAAAAATGATGATCTGACTTTGAGTGCTTTTACTGATGCTAATTGGGTAGGAGATGTGGATGACAGAAAGAATACTAGTGGTGGTTCATTTTTCTTGGGTAAGAAGTTGATTTCATGGTTAAATAAGAAGCATAATGCCATTTATTTGTCTACTGCAGAGGAAGAATACATTATTGCTACTAATAATTATACTCAAGTATTGTGGATGAAGCAAATGTTGAAAGATATCAGAGTTATGTATGATGAACTCATGGCTATATTTTGTGATAATTCAAGTGCAGTTAACATCTCTAAGAATTTGGTGTTGCATTCAAAGACCAAGCATATATCTATCAAGTTTCAATTTTTGAGAGAGAAGGTGAGGGAAAAGGAAGTCAGATTGGAGTATGTGCCTACTAAGGAACAAATTGTAGATATATTTACAAAGTCATTGCCTAAGGATATTTTTGAGTATCTAAGAGGGAAGCTAGGGGTGATTACCCCTCCTAATCAGAACTAAGATGCATTGACTTGCATCAATTCATGCATTTCATGGTCATATTTTGATCCGGATTGATGTTGTGGTGGCTGCTACTCAGGGGGAGTAGTCAGATGTTCAAATATGTGGTTCAGAACTTGTGTTGAGAAAATATATCTTTGTCATTGATGTCAAAGGGGGAGAAGAGTCATGTGAAAAACTGTGAATTATCTAAGGAAGAAGAGTTATGTGGAAAAAGAGTTGTTGAGAAGAAAAGAGTCAGAACCTAAGGGGGAGTAAGAGTCATGGTGTTTTTCACATCATGTGTTTCCATCAATTCCAAAGGGGGAGATTGTTGGATGTTGTGATTGTGTTGCTGATATGTGGTTGTCATTGATGTCAACACTATTGGCATTAATGTCTTAGATGTTGTATATGTTGAGGATATTGAGAAAATTGTAATGAAATAAGTTGTAGGTTGTCAATGGTGAAGTGAAGTTCAGTCTGTTGGTGAGTTCAGTACATTTATGATCAGAGGTTGTGGATTAAAGGGTTTCTTGTTGAGTATATCTAGTTTATCCATGTTAATTTTCAGAGATCCATGTGAAGATTTGATCAAGTTATGAAGATTTGTATTCTTCTAGTTTTTATGTTGTTTCAGTAGGTGTTCTTGAATGAAGATGATGTGATTTTAGTTAGTTCAGTTGTTACGGATGCTTCTCTAGTGATTCATTATGTTTTTGGATTTTTCTAGATCATTCTCTATCTGTGTTGCATGTTTGCACTGATTATTGTGCTCACGATTCAAGATTTTCTCTTGCATGTTCATGTTTTTCATGTTCTTGGCCGACAAGGTGTTGAAGCTTGTTGTGGATCCTCGAAGATTAATTTTTGAAGGTGTTTCATGTTTGAGAATTTTATTTTGGATCTTCACTATGTTGTGGCTGACCTTAGTTGATTCGCATTAATAATCTTTAATGTTTTGGGCCAACAGTTTGTATTCATTTTATTATTTTCTTGAGGCCGACATGTAGCGATGTAATTTCTTGTTGCAGATATATAAGAGTGATTGCCTTATCATTTGAAGGCATGTGTGTGTGAAGTGTGTGATTCTTATGTGTGAATATTATTCATATCTTTCAAAGGAAGAAGCAAAGTGTGAAGAAGAGTGAAGAAGTGTTCATGTGCTTAACCGAAACTATAATCAGGCATTAGCAAATGCTATTTTTCTTAGTTCAAATTTTGTGGATGTAATTCAATCTTTTGTAAGAAAGTGTGTCTTCCTTTGGGCAGCAAGCCTTCTGTATTTGAGCAGTGAGCTCTAGGTATTGCGCCTGAATGCATGTGCATTCCCCATTCATAATTATTTATACTTTTAATAGGGTATAATCTTGTGGACTGACCTCCACCGTGGTTTTTCCCCTAATAGGGTTTCCACGTAAAAAATATTGGTGTTATGTGTGTTTCTGATGTGTTGTTGATTTATGCTCTCATGGTTATTGATTAGATCTGAGAATAAGGATAATAAGTTTAATAAGTTTGAAATTTTGTGACAACTGATTCACCCCCCTTCTTAGTTGTCTGCCCTTGTGTTGCCAAAAGGACCGCTACTATACAAAGTCATATTTATTATATGTGGAGGCAGAGAGATTCTTTGGGTAGATTCCTCCCCTTTACGCGCAAAGAAGCCATAACAAAAATTGGTGACTCCAGTACTCAGAGCGAGGGTAATATTAAAGAAGAAATTTCTCTATCACCAAAATCTAGCACACAAAAAAAGGGGACATACCAAACCATGGGTGATGCAATGGATGATCCTGAATGTGCGACCTTTGAGTTCCCAATCACCAACCAAGAAAGGGCTACTGTGTTGAAGAATATTCCTCCTTTAGCATTACTAGTCTTTTATGGGTTGGTAACTGAAGATCCAGTAAAATTTATGTTTGAATTTAGTGTCCTATGGAGTTATGAATATGTTTCTTATGCTCATAGGGTCAAGCTCTTCCCTGCCACTCTAAAAGATGCAACCCTAAGATGGTTTATGGGATTAGGCAAAGATGTTGTTCCTGATTGGGATACCATGAAAACATTGTTCTTGGAGAAGTACCAAGACTATTATAGAGGACTTGATAGGAGGAGAGATGACATTTTTAGAATGTCATAGAAGGAGGATGAGCCATTAGAAGATTATGTGGAGATATTTTAGTTTTCCTTGAAGAAAAACCCACTAAACAAGTTGTCTAAATAATCCCTCAAGTTAGTATTTTTGTGAGGAGTCAATGAGGACTGTATGGATGCCATCAATCTTATTGGGTAAGGGAATATCTCTCAAATACCATTTGAAGACATCTACAAGGTCTACAGAAATTACTCCAGGACCTTCACTAAGAGGCTAAGAGGGGAGAGGACATCCACTATTGGAAAATCATCTATTGGGGTTTCAAAGATATAGTTAAGCAATTTGCTATCCAACATGAAGGAGGACATTATCAGTCACCTGAAAACTCAGTTGGACACTCTCCACATAAAGAAGAAACAAGAGGAAGTTGAAGCAATGCTCACTGAATACTTCCCTAGCTGTAGGTAAAGAAAAGTGAATTGTAAATGTAAGAGGGTGGCTAGTATTCAACAAGACAAAACAAAGAGACCTGATTTTCAACCTCTTGAAGGAGAGGATGGGAAAATATTTTACGTAGCTCAAAGAAGGCCATGGAAAAAAAGACAAGGTATGCTAGAAGACCCTCTTAACTTCAATTCATCCTTTCCCATTGGAAATCAGAATTTTTTTGCTTGGAATTCTTAGCCCTAGGGCCAGCTAATTAAAATCAATGGCAAAACCCTCAACAATAGCCGCAACCTCAACAAAATTGGAACTAGCAGCAACCAAATCCTTGGTCACAAGAAAATTTACAAGGTTCCAATTATAATCCTCAATGGCCAACATAGCAAAACCAATGACAACCTCAATGGCAAAAAAGTTCAGTAGTGGCAGCAATAAAACATTAATTATTAGCAGCCTATGCTTCCTTCTTAGTCTCAACAACAAGAAATTATGCCTCCATAAAATCCTACATCTCAGTCACTCAGACCACCACAATTACCTGCACAACCTACACCTAACCTTAACAACAAGCATGTCCAACAAGAGGTGAGTGATGTCCATCTCAGGTTAGGGAAACAACTAGCTATACCTTCATCCCCTCAAATAATTGAGATGGAGAATGAAGAACTTGTAGTTGAAGCTTCAGACAATTCACCTCTAGAACTTGAGTCAAATCAGGTACACCAAACTATCTCAAGTCCAAAGTCTCCTTTCCTCAAATGCTTATCCATTCAAAAACATCATACACAGGCTAAGATAAACTTACTAGGTCAATTAAAGGATGTAAGCATTAATATTCCTCTCATCCAAGCTATTAAAGACATCCCACTTAATACCAAAACTGTGAGGGGCCTATTTCTTAAGAAACCAGAGAGAAAAAGGAAGGATCCTCGGATAATTCATGTCTTAGAAAACCTTGTTGATATTATGCTAGAGAACATAACTATCCCTAAATACACAAACCTTGGTATTCTAGTAGTGGATGTTAAGATTAATGGGACCATTATCAAGAAAACCTTGATAGACTTAGGGGTAGCAATCAATTTCATGACAAAAGAAACAATGCAATTACTTCAATTAGCCAACCTTAGACCTACACAAACTATTCTATAGTTGGCTGATAGGTCAATAGCCAAGCCTGAAGGAATCATTGAAGATTTAGTTATTGCATTAGATTCTTGGGAGTATCCTATTGATTTCATAGTTTTACAATCAAAGGTTAACCTCATAGGATATCCACTCATCCTAGGCAGACCATGGTTAGCTACAACCAATGCATTCATAGGTTGTAGGTCTGGTAATATGATAATATCTAATGGGACTGTGACCAAGAAATTGGTCCTATATCCTCCAACCCAGCCTTATGTTGATCTTGAGCAAACAATTTGGCCCACTTTGGATGAGGAAGATAATTATTCCCTACAGACTTTGATGACAATAGAATGCAACCCTCTATTGGATGATCAAGATGAAGATAAGTTGATTGCTCATATAATGCAAAATGATTATGGTAGGAGCTCGCAGCAATAGGATTGTCTCACATGGCTACAAGACCCCTTGCAAAGTATTATACCTACCAATTCCTCAAAGAAATATCTCAGATCTTTCATTCCTTACTACCACAATAGTGTGTACCAATCATTCCTATCCTTGATCTCTCATATGTACAAGAATCATCCAAAGAACTAGAAGTCATGCCAAGGAAAATGTTGAACATAAACCATGCATTGACTAAGGAGCAGCTAAATTCCCTAACTATTGTGTTGTAGGCACATGCAATAGCATATGAATGGGACTGCCATGATATGAAGGGTATAGATCCTAATTTATGTATGCATGGGATCTATATAAATGATGGTTGTAGGCCTATTAGATAGCCTCAAAGACGAATGAACCCTACCTTGAGAGAAATAGTCAAAGTTGAACTTCAAAAACTCCTTGATGCAGGATTCATTTATCCTATATCTGACAGTGAATGGGTCTCACGTTTATTCATTATTCCCAAGAAAGGTGGAAAATGGAGAGTATGTGTAGATTATAGGGAACTGAACATAACCACCAAGAAGGACCACTTTCCATTGCCCTTTATAGATCAAGTGCTTGATTGTTTAGCAGGAAATAAGTACTTTCCATTCCTAGATAGTTTCAGTGGTTACAATTAGATAAAAATTGCTCCAGAGGATTAGGAAAAAACAACATTCACCTATCCTTGGGGTACTTATGCCTACTATGTTCTTCCCTTTGGTTTATACAATACCCCAACTACTTTCCAAAGGGCAGTGCTCAACATCTTTTCTGATTATGCTCTTGATTGTATGAAGATATATATGGATGACTTCACCACATATGGGGAAACTTATAAGGAAACCCTTAGCAATATGGAGAAGGATTTAAAGAGGTGTAAAGAACACAACTTGTCCCTCAATAATGAAAAGTGTTTTATGATGATGACTCAGGGAATTGTTTTTAGGGAATTTCATATCCAGTGCAGGGATTCAGGTTGATCCACATAAGATAGAAATCATTTCTACATTACTTGTTCCATAGAAGCAAAGAGATGTTAGAAGCTTCCTTGGCCGTGCATGCTATTTTAGGAGGTTCATTAAAGACTTTAGTAAGATTGTTGTGTCATTTTTTTTTCTATTGACTAAAGATATTGAATTTGATTGGACATCAAAGTGCCAAAATTCCTTTGAAATTTTGAAGAAAGCCTTAACCCAAGCCCCTGTTTTGAGGGGGTCAAATTAGAGCTTACCCTTCCATATACACACACATGCTTCAGATTTTGTTATTGGAATAGCTTTGGGATAGAAAGAAGGTAACAAAGAATATAATATTTACTACATTAGCAAGAATCTTCAGGGATTATAGCTAAATTATATTGTTATGAAGAAGGAGATGCTAGCAGTGGTTTATGCCATCAATAAATTCAAGTATCACATCATTGGTTATTCAATTTTTGTCCACACAGACCATACAACTATCAAATATTTAATGAACAAGCATGTAGTAGGGGGTAGACTAGTCAGATGGTTGCTCCTTCTACAAGAGTTTGATATTACAATAGTGGACAAGCCTGGTAAGGCTAATGTAGTAGCAAATTTCCTGTCAAGGTTGCCAACACAATCAACAGATGGGGTAGTGGATGACTCATTTCTAGATGAACACTTTTTTTCTCTTAATGTACATGTACCTTGGTATGCTGACATTGCAAATTATTAGTGACAAGGCAGATTCCACCACGCTTTTCTCCAAGAGAAAAGAGACAGTTGGTACATAAGTGTTTTCCATACTCTTGGATATCTAGTTACTTGTTCTACACTAGCCCTGACAATATCATGAGAAGATGCATAAGGGAAGATGAAATATTTGAAATCATGAAGGCTTGCCATGATGAACCATGTGGGGGTCATTTTGCAGCAAAAAGAACATTCAAAATCCTCACAACTAGTTACTATTGGCCAACTCTACACAAGGATTTTGTCAAGCACACAAGGAGTTGTGATAGGTGTCAAAGAATGGGTAAGCCAACAAGGAGTGATGAAATTCCATTACAACCTCAATTAACACTAGCTCCCTTTGACAAATGGGGTCTAGACTTTATTGGACCAATCTCACCTTCTAACAACAAGGAATACATTCTAGTTTGCACTAATTGTCTAACTAAATGGGTAGAAGTGAAGGCATTACAATTTTCTAGAGATGGAAATGTGTCTAAATTCTTGTATGAGGACATTTTTACTAGGTATGGAGTACCTAAGGAAATTGTGACTGATCAAGGTCCACAATTTACTTCAGACCTCATCACCAAATTAGTTGAAAAATATCAAATCAGCCACAAAAAGTCAACACCTTATCACCCTCAGGCCAATGGCTAGGTGGAGGTTACCAATAGAGAAATTGAAAGTATTCTAACCAAGAAAGTGCAATTACATAGGAAAGATTGGGTTGCTAGGTTACCAGAAGCAGTATGGGCATATAGAACAACCTAGAAAACAACAACTATTTTTACACCCTATGAGCTAGTATATGGCAAAACAATAGTCCTTTTAATTGAGTTTGAGTATAAGACATTAAGAACAACAGTAGAGTTGGACATGGATCTCACAACAAGTCAAAAGGATAGGTTACACTGCTTAAATGGGCTAGATAAAATCAGGATGGAGGCCATTCATCACACCGAGATAGTATAAAAGTAGAGGACAAAGTGGCATGATCAATATATCAAGACAAAGGAATTTAATGTAGGAGATTGGGCCTTATTATATTATTCAAGATATAAGGATTTCAAAGGGAAACTCCAATCTAGGTGGTTGGGACCTTATGAGATTGACAAAGTCTTTCCTAATGGATCAGTATAGTTGCATACCATAGATGTAGTGAGGTTCTCACTAATGGTTAATGGTCACCGATTGAAACTTTAGAAAAAACCAGTACAAAAGGAAGATTTTTTTTTTTCTCTATTTCAGCAATATGGACATCATAGTGATCAAGATACAGGTTCAAAAATAGAGTGATGCGTCAGCAGCAACAGATATACCAAGTTCTTCAATTGATTCAGAGATTGAGCTACACAGCTCAATCCTTGAGATCACTCAGCTTTAATTCCTTATTCTACCTCACAAGCACATACAACATGGTTATAATGATGTACATACTTTTTCCAGAGGGACCTATCTTATATATACAACTGTGAACATTCATAAAGGGCCCTATTGCACTAGGGACCTATAGCTCACAACAACTGTCACAATCTAGGAAGGAACCTGTTGTCGAAGGTACCCGTAGCTCTATGTAGAAGAAAAAAAATTCAAATCAATTGGCACCAAATTAATTGCAGTTCACGCATTTTCACCTCAAAATTCTCACGTGCAATATCCATCTTATCATAATAAGTACCCGCAACATACCTATCTTATTTCTTACCACCAATTCAAACTTTAAACATTTGAACTGTCACATCACCAACTATTATCCGTCTATTATGTTTCATTACCTTACATCCACCACCTCACCATTCATTCATCTACAATTACTTCCTATCACATCAAATCATATTGTAGATACATTTGAATCAGCTCATATGCGTGGCATTCAGTTAGTCACCTCCAATAGGTACGCAAGGTAAATTATCATAATTATCATAGATTTCTTAATGCTTTCATTATGTATTTCATATTAAATTAAGCATGCGATATATTCATAACATTTATTTCCATACTTTCTAATGATACCTTCCTCTATCACAAGTTGAAGTGAGGTCACTTCAAAGATTAAGTAGGGGGGAGGGTACAATTCAACCAATTTTTTTATTTTTCACCACCTAAAACCAAATGCAAACAAACAAATATGACATGCAAACCCTTTTTATCCTAAAAATTACACCTACATTTTGTTGATAGTTTAAATTGCCAATTCCCTAATCCTATGATCTTGAGCTAAGTTGAACCCAGAACCCATTTTTAAGCTCAATCAACCTAATACAAAGAAGGGGAGTTGTAGTTATAGTATGGTAGTGAAAATGCATGAGGAATTATCAGAGTAAGAGAAGGGTTTGAGGGTGGTGAAGTGGAAATTGAGCTAAATTTTCAAGGTTAACACATTGAGCAAAGGTAAAAGAGATTCATAATGGCAAGTGATGTTATTAGGAGAGAGTCTTTGGCTCACAAGCAGATACTAGAAGATGCAATTCAGCAATCTATTGAAACATTGGATTACTTTCAGGTTGTGGGTACCCTATTCAAAAGTAAACCTTTGGATTCTTGGTCTGCTTCCTATTTATTCATCAATTAATAACTGGTGATTTGCAGGAAAAAGGATAGAAGAACTATTACTAAATGTATGCAAAACTGTAAATTGAAGGTGATGCACCTAATCGATAATGATTTGCAACTATGACTCACAATAAACTTCTCAACACTCCAATATGCACAACCTAACTTGATAATTTAATCACTTGAATGATTGAAACAGAGGCTTTGACCTAATGCGATATTGAGGGAAAACAAGGTTTTCACGACTAAATTGATTAACCAATTACAAGCACAATGCATAACCAGTGAACTTAAACTAAATTGCATATGGATATGTGAAAAAGATAGAAAAAATAAGAGGTTTTAGAATTGAAACACAGTAATTCCTCAATTAAATTCCTCACAAAACGATGCTTGAAATCTAGAAGGAAAATTCTAAAATACTGAAAATTAAAGGAATCTTCTGCAATAACACAATTTGAACCTGTAAACCTGTCACTATATTAATCTGTAAATAAAAGCTGAGTTACAAAATAATTCACTTTGCAGAATGCAAAGGCTGAAAAACAAGAACTGGATTGAAAAAGCTAAACTTTTTCAATATATACAATATGAATGCACTTCAAAGTGCATGAACAAGCAATTGAAAGTTAATTTCAGTGAGAAAGTGATAAATCCAAGGTGAAATCCAAGCAGAAGCAAAAATCCCTAAAAAAGGGTTCAAACTCATGCAAAAATGAGTGAACTCAATCTCGAACTAGTAGTCATAAAGCATGCAACTAATCTGCAACTTGAACTGAACTGGAAATCCCTGAAAAGGTGGCCTAAAGCATGCAAAATTGTCTCATTCCTGTCAATTCGCCCATGCACATTGGAACTCCATCTTCATGTGAAAGTCTTCAGTTGAGTCTAATGTGTAACTAAAGTAAAATAGTGATCTAGCTTTACATAATATCTTTATTTGCATTTGAAAAAGATGAATTAATTAAATGATTTATAACGCATCATTTAACTAATTCATTTACATTGAATTATGCAAATAAATATGAAGGATAAAGCTAATCCAGAAAGCATATTCTCCACTTCACAGCTTTCAAGCTTCATATGTCATACTTAGCATATATTTTGCATTCTGACTTAAATAAATATCAGCCGACCATCATGCAATATAAACACTTGACAATAATTAACCACCATTACCATGCATATGATAAATATTTGATTAATTGAAAATGGTTGACCAATTATACATAAATCAACTTGACTCAAAAATTGAAATCATGAGCAATAAAATAAAACATCATGATTTTATTTTATTCTTCAAAGACTCCATCTAAAGTCACTGTGAATAGAGAAAAAGAAAAAAAACCCTAATCATTTCGCATTTTTCACTTGTATCCTGAAGACAAGTCTGCTGTTGGCGCCACCATGAGGGTTTGATGCTATAACTTAAGATTTTGTCTATATTTCCTGTGCATTCCTTTGAAGATTTCTGTAGAAAATGCAAGGTAAGCTCTTCCTCTTATCATGGATCTAGAATTTCGTCTATTTTTTAAGCCATTTACAGGCTTTATAGCTGTGGCTGAGTTCACTATCTGATATATACTTTATCATTTCTTTGTTCTTTGTGTCTTCTTGGCACTCTGTCTGACTTTGGCTGCCATGAGAGCTGGAAAGAACACGACTTGCTTTAGATTTACACCTTAATCCTGGTCGACCCTCTCTCTGAAATTCGTTGGTAAGTGTTCTCTACTGTTTTCAAATACAAAACTGAGATTTGCCTCCATTTTGTACATATTTATGATTTCAAAGTGAAAGAATTAAATGGGTATCTCTATATTTTGAAAACATAAAGTTTCAGGTTGCGGCTGTGACTGAAAATTAAATATCTCTTGCTGTATACGATGAAAATTTGTTATTGATTTTGACCCACAACTGAAAATATGGCAACTGCATATATCTACATTTATGAGGAAAACCCCAGGTGGGTATTTGAGCTTTATTGCTTCCATTCAATCATAGCCTTTGTAAAATATTCCATTAACCTTCCATCTACATGACTGTGACTTGCTTCAAAACTGCACATTTTCTTTGAGTCATTGAAGATATGGTGACTGTCATACTTCAGTGAAAAATATGGTTATGTAAATAGCTGAACCACGTAACTATGATGATTGATACTCTTGTTGTATCCTCATAGACATATTTGCACCTTATCACAGTGGCTGAAATCTTATTTTCCACAATGTTTATCATAAATCTTTCCTTGTGAATTGTCTTCTAGGGAGAAGCTATCTTCATGCTTGTGATAGTCACTATGCATTAACAGATTTACAAAATCTTTACCTTCCTTCAAGCTCTGTTGCTCTCTATCACTCTTTGACCTTTATATTGTTGTACACGAACTCCACCATGAGAATATTATCATTCTTAATTTATGACATTTCACTATCATGGCTTTGAATGGCATATTATTTGGCATTTGCACTTGTCTCATGTATGCAGCTTGTATGGAAGCTACTTGTCAATGAAAATTAATGATTGTTCTGCTGCTATGTTGATTGCCCTTTGGTCTTTTGTGACTGAGTTTCATTCATTTGTAGATAATCTCTGAGCATCTACAACCGTCCTTTACTTTTATATAATTGTCACAACTCACAACTCATGTCTTTCATTGACTTATTGCCAAGGTAACTTGTCCTTTTAAGGAAAAAGTTGTGCTTTGATACTTAATACTGTCTTTCTTCATATGACAACCCTTGATTGTCTTTGGTTTTGACTATATTCATGCAAAATTTGCTTTTGAATAACTTCATAAATAATGACTGCCATTGAAAACAAATACTCCATTTATTGTTAATGTTGATCAATTCACAGCTGACATGTTAAGATTACCATTTGACATGAAGCTTTCATTACCTGTAGCATTTGGAAAACCTGTTTCTTTGTCTCTCCTGTAGATTATGAATATGTAAGGAACAATTGAATAACTTAATACCTTATTCTCTTGTTAGTTTAAGGAAGCTCAATGCCTCATTAAAATGTAAAACATGAATGGAAGATAGAGCTGAAACTCAACTATGACAAATACAATTAACGCTCTCTAATCATGCTTCTTTGTTTATGATGAGCAAAAGATAACTGCTCAATCAGTTTTACCATGCTGAATTAGACTGCTTTCTTAGAATCAATTATTACTTTTACAGTAGTTTCATTTGATAACTGTAACACTCGATGACTCTCATTTAATGTGAATGAGAGGTGTTTATGATATGCCGAGCTCTACCCTTGTGGGAGCCCGTTTTACTCCACATATTTGATGAAATGATCTCAAACATGATGAACCTGTTCCTGCACATTGAAACAAACAAGTTAGCAAAATAAAAGAAGTTGAAAGCTTCCATTGAATTATGTTTTTTTCTTGATTATCATCCTTTCATCTAATGAATGCTTAATCAATTGTATTCTATATTTTTGTTGGTAGCGTAGGTATATGATAGGATTTGATTCGCATTGCTCTAACATCATTTCCCTCAACTTGCAGGTATGTTGGAGCTAGAGCTGGAGCTGAAACTGGAAATAGAGCTGGAGCTAGAACTGGCATCACAACATTCCTCAACTTGTCAACGATTTGTCATTCCAGGCAATAACGAATCACTTTCTACCCTATGCATTCTTTACTCTTAGTTGTATAGTGTACTTTCTTTTCTTGTATCTATCATTTGATTGTGCAAATCAAACTCAGTTACTCCCACGGCTTGTGCGGGACTTCAACCTTTCCAATATGAATAAAAACAACATTCTTTAATGCAAATTTACGAGTTCCTTTGTCTGAGATTTGCATAATAACACTTGAAATTCATAATTAATCAAAGTTCTGGAACATAATGAATACTTAAGCAAAAAAAAATTGTACCTTCTTGATGGATGCAATTCAGCTCTACCTGTTTTGAGCTGGTGGTGAAAAATAGGTAACAAATTGGTGACCTTTGCGGAGTGTTTTCCTGCTAAACACAATAGACCAGTTTCCTAGTATATCCATTGGGCATGGAGTCTATTCTTGCTCTTAACCTCTGAAAATCTTTGTAACTCAGCTTCAAAACACAGAAACTGAAAGAAACTACTACAACTCTGTTGAAAACAGAGTTTGAAAAACCAGGTGCAACAACTGCACTTTATTGAAAACATGACAAAACTGAAATGAAAACATGCCATGGGGCACTTATTGAATGCATAATTGAAAACTCTACCCTACCCTACACTAACTAACAGTGTTGGTGCTCAAACATGACCATTTACTGGCTGTGAGGAATAGTTTCCCTTCCTTAACAACAGAGGATGCTTTAAATCTGTAAGATCAATCAAAAAGAGATATGTAAATGATAAACATTTGATTAACTGCTGCTCCTTCTGCTACTCTGTAGTTGCAATCACATGATTTGGCAGAATCAAGTCTTGTTGTAATTCTATAGACTCCTCTTTGGATAGATATCTGATCGGACACCCCTTTGAAAGGATAAAGGTCGGCCTCTCACTGTTGTCTTCATGTTTATAAACTGTTAGCACTCCATCTTGCTGATTAGACCACTCCACTGCATGCAATGTAATATTTTCTTTTTTCCTTCTTGCCGCCTCAATTTCAGTCTGATCTGAAAGAGATGATTCACATAAACGTAACGAAGGAATGTGTGACTCTTTGATCTGAACAGGCTGATCATGTGTTGCTAGCTCATATGGCACCAAACTGTCATCAATGTTAGAGAAAAAGACCTCTATTATGCCTGAAAACATATTCTCATCTAATTCATAACTCTGAACTGGATTCAGATGAGTCTCATCACTCTGTTGCTCAAAGGTAGACACTGATGTTAGTAAACATATGTTGTCTTCATTTTCATTAATAAATTCAGGTAATTTCTCAAACAAATTAGCTAAATCCTGAGATTCAACCTCCATTTCCTTATTTAAAACATGCTCAATCTGATGTTGATTTTCATCTAAGTTTAAAACAAAGGACTCAAGATCATTCCAAAATATGGCTTCTTCACAATCATTACTTGCGTTATCTTCTAGAATTAGATGAGCAGCTTCCAACTTGTCATATTTGTTGACCTCAACCAACAACTCATCACATTGTTTGTCATCTTCCTGCTCAATAAAGGAAGGTAATTCATCATATAAGAACATGAAATCATCGCCTTTCATACCTCTTTCAAGCTCCTCAACCTGTTGTCTTGATTGATCATGTTCGTTCACTTCCTGCTGCAAGTCTGCTTTGCAAATGGTATCAGGACATGCATGCATAAGTTGGCTCTCTTGAGATGACTATTCATGAAGACCCGTAGCTAGATTTGTTACCTGTACTTGTCTTTGCAATAGAAGAGGATTTCTAAAACTTGGAATGGAAGCTTCTTGAACTAGATTTGGCATTTTGAAATAAATATGTTTGGTCCAAGAAAGCCACCATAGCTGTTCAGTACTTTGATGATTTGGCTCAGGTTCTGGACATGTCTGAAGCTGGGGATTAATGAATTGATTTGACAGACTATGTTCATTCGTGAGCTCCTATAGGGGTTGATCTTTAACATTGGTATGAATATTACCCTTATAACTTGGAATATCAAAACTAGAAGACTTATTTGGAGATTGGATAAAAACCTTGGAAACCTTCTCCTCTGTTGGCTGATATTTTATGGAGGAACCTGATTGGGCCCCAACCAATATTCTAATCTGCTCTTCCTTAGCAGCAAGATCTTCTTCATATTGTTTCCTCTGCATTAGCAAGTCTTTCTCGTAGAGATATTCTTGATAGGCCATCTCTTCTTGTTGTTGATTGTACTCTTGTTGCCTCTTGAACTCTTCTATCTACTTTGTAATGTCCGACAGTATGTCCTTCATGTTATTCATGTTACTTTTTATATAATCAACCTCTTGGAGCTGATTTTGGACATATGAATATTGATCTGAAGGCTGAGGAGGGGTGGGAGGGAGGTAAGCATGTTGAAAATGCTGATAGGCTACTGTTGCATGGCTGTTTGGAATAAAACCAGCAGCATGATTGCCCTGATATGGCTTAGAAGGATGTGAATAGGCAGGATTTTCATGAAACGGAGGTGAAAAAATGTTTTTTTCATAAAAACTAGACATATTAAAGCATTTAAATTATGCAAATCTTCTTTAAATAAAATTGAATGGAACTTTTGTAAATGTGAACATACCAGCACTTCGTCTGCTGAAACTAGTGGATTGTGCTCGAAGTCGCTAGGTATAAACTGTAACCTCTGAAAGGTAAAACTGTGCTACTATATATACTAGGACAACAACTTGTAACTCTTAAATTGTCACTTTGAATTGTGATTCAGAGTCCCACCGGGCATGCCAAAAATTGTTGTCAAACAGATTGCACCCGAATGCTTGAATATTGAAATTCAGCAATCTGTTGAAACATTGGATTACTTTCAGGTTGTGGGTACCCTATTTGAAAGTAAACCTATGGATTCTAGGCTGGCTTCCTATTTATTCTTTGATTAATAACTGGTGAGTTTCTGGAAAAAGGATAGAAGAACTATTACTAAATGTATGCAAAACTGTAAATTGAAGGTGATGCACCTAATCGATAATGATTTGCAACTATGACTCACAATAAACTTCTCAACACTCCAATCTGCACAACCTGACTTGATAATTTAATCACTTGAATGATTTAAACAAAGGCTTTGACCTAATGCAATATTGAGGGAAAACAAGGTTTTCACGGCTAAATTAATTAACCAATTACAAGCACAGTGCATAACCAATGAACTTAAACTAAATTGCATACAGATATGTGAAAAAGATAGAAAAAATCAGAGGTTTCAGAACTGAAACACAGTAATTCCTCGATCAAATTCCTCACAAAATGATGCTTGAAATCTAGAAGGAAAATTCTAAAATACTGAAAATTAAAGGAATCTTTTGCAATAACACAATTTGAACCTGTAAACCTGTTGCTGTATTAATCTGTAAATAAAAGTTGAATTACAAAATAATTCGCTTTGTAGAATGCAAAGGTTGAAAAACAAGAACTGGATTGAAAAAGATAAACTTTTTCAATATATACAATATGAATGCACTTCAAAGTGCATGAACAAGCAACTGAAAGTTAATTTCAGTGAGAAAGTGATAACTCCAAGGTGAAATCCAAGCAAAAGCAAAAATCCTTGAAAATAAGGTTCAAACTCATGCAAAAATGAGTGAACTCAATCTCGACCTGGTAGTCATAAAGCATGCAACTGATCTGCAACTCGAACTAAACTAGAAATCCCTAAAAAGGTGGCCTAAAGCATGCAAAACTGTCTCATTCTTGTCAATTCGCCCATGCACATTGGAACTACATCATCATGTGAAAGTCTTCAGTTGAGTATGATGTGTAACTGAAGTAAAATCATGATCCAACTTTACATAATATCTTTATTTGCATTTGAAAAAGATGAACTAATTAAGGGATTTATAACTCATCATTTAACTAATTCATTTACATTGAATTATGCAAATAAATATGAAGGATAAAGCTAATCTAGAAAGCATATTCTCCACTTCACAACTTTCAAGCTTCATATGTCATACTTAGCATATATTTTGCATTCTGACTTAAATAAATATCAGCCGACCATCATGCAATATAAACACTTGACAATAATTAACCAACATTACCATGCATATTATAAATATTTGATTAATTGAAAATGGTCAACCAATTATGCATAAATCGACTTGACTCAAAAATTGAAATCATGAGCAATAAAATAAAACATCATGATTTCATTTTATTCTTCAAAGACTCCATCTGAAGTCACTGTGAATAGAGAAAAAGAAAAAAAACCCTAATCATTTCGCATTTTTCACTTGTGTCCTGAAGACAAGTCTGCTGCTGGCGCCACCATGAGGGTTTGATGCTAGAACTTAAGATTTTCTTTGTATTTCCTATGCATTTCTTTGAAGATTTCTGTAGAAAATGCAAGGTAAGCTCTTCCTCTTGTCATGGATCTGGAATTTCGTCTATTTTTTAAGCCATTTACAGGCTTTATAGCCGCGGCTGAGTTCACTATCTTATATATACTTTATCATTTATTTTTTCTTTGTTCTTTGTGTCTTCTTGGCACTCTGTCAGAATTTGGATGCCATGAGAGCTGGAAAGAGTGTGACTTGCTTCAAATTTACACCTTAATCTTGGTCAACCCTCTCTCTGAAATTCATTGGTAAGTGTTCTGTATTGTTTTCAAATACAAAACTGAGATTTGCCTCCATTTTGTACATATTTATGATTTTGAAGTGAAAGAATTAAATGGGTATCTCTATATTTTGAAAACAGAAAGCTCCAGGCTGTGGTTGTGATTGAAAATTAAATATCTCTTGTTGTATACAACGAAAATATGTTATTGATTTTGACCCACAACTGAAAATATGGCAACTCCATATATCTATATTTATGAGGAAAACCCCAGGTGGGTATTTGAGCTTTATTGCTTCCATTCAGTCATAGCCTCTATAAAATATTCCATTAACCTTCCATCTACATGACTGTGACTTGCTTCAAAACTGTACATTTTCTTTGAGTCATTGAAGATACAATGACTGTCATACTTCAGTGAAAAATATGGTTATGTACAAATAGTTGAACCACATAACTGTGATGATTGATACTCTTGTTGTATCCTCATAGACATATTTGCACCTTATCACAGTGGCTAGAATCTTATTTTCCACAATGTTTATCATAAATCTTTCCTTGTGAATTGTCTTCTAGGGAGAAGCTATCTTCATGCTTGTGATAGTCACTATGCATTAACTGATTTACAAAATCTTTACCTTCCTTCAAGCTTTGTTGCTCTCTATCACTCTTTGACCTTTATATTGTTGTACACGAACTCCACCATGAGAATATTATCATTCTTAATTTATGACATTTCACTATCATGGCTTTGAATGGCATATTCTTTGTCATTTGCACTTGTCTCATGTATGTAGCTTGTATGGAAGCTACTTGTCAATGAAAATTAATGACTGTTCTGCTACTATGTTGACTACCCTTTGGTCTTTTGTGACTGAGTTTCATTCATTTGTAGATAATCTTTGAGCATCTACAACTGTCCTTTACTTTTATATAACTGTCACAGCTCACAGCTCATGTCTTTCATTGACTTATTTCCAACGTAACTTGTCCTTTTAAGGAAAAAAGTTGTGCTTTGATACTTAATACTGTCTTTCTTCATATGACAACCCTTGATTGTCTTTGGTTTTGACTATATTCATGCAAAATATTCTTTTGAATAACTTCGTAAATAATGACTGCCATTGAAAACAAATACTCCATTTATTGTTAATGATGATCAATTCACAGCTGACATGTTAAGATTACCATTTGACATGAAGCTTTCATTACCTGTAGCATTTGGAAAACCTGTTTCTTTGTCTCTTCTGTAGATTATGAATATGTAAGGAACAGTTGAATAACTTAATACCTTATTTTCCTGTCAGTTTAAGGAAGCTCAATGCCTCATTAAAATGTAAAACATGAATGGAAGACAGAGCTGAAACTCAACTATGACAAATACAATTAACACTCTCTAATCATGCTTCTTTGTTTATGATGAGCAAAAGATAACTGCTCAATCAGTTTTACCATGCTGAATTAGACTGCTTTCTTAGAATCAATTATTACTTTTACAGTAGTTTCGTTTGATAATTGTAACACTCGATGACTCTCATGTAATAATGTGAATGAGAGGTGTTTATGATATGCCGAGCTCTACCCTTGTGGGAGCCTGTTTTACTCCACATATTTGATGAAATGATCTCGAACATGATGAACATGTTCCTGCACATTGAAACAAACAAGTTAGTAAAATAAAAGAAGCTAAAAGCTTCCATTGAATTATGTTTTTTTCTTGATTAACAGCCTTTCATCTGATGAATGCTTGATCGATTGTATTCTATATTTCTATTGGTAGCATAGGTATATGAGATGATTTGATTCCCATTGCTCTAACAACATTTCCCTCAACTTGCAGGTACGCTGGAGCTGGAGCTGGAGCTGAAACTGGAGATGGAGCTGGAGCTAGAACTAGCGTCACAACATTCCTCAACTTGTCAACGATTCGTCATTCTAGGCAATGACGAATCACTTTCTACCCTATGCATTCTTTACTCTCAATTGTATAGTGTACTTTCTTTTCTTGTATCTATCATTTGATTGTGCAAATCAAACTCAGTTACTCCAATGGCTTGTGTGGGACTTTAACCTTTCCAATATGAATAAAAACAACATTCTTTAATGCAAATTTATGAGTTCCTTTGTCTAATATTTGCATAATAACACTTGAAATTCGTAAGTAATCAAAGTTCTGGAACATAATGAATACTTAAGCAGAATTTTTTTTTACCTTCTTGATGGATGCAATTCAACTCTACTTGTTTTGAGCTGGTGGTGAAAAATAGGTAACACTAAGAAAAGAGGATTATAAAACAATGCAAACATTAGCTATGGGATTGGGTTAGCAATGTTATAGATATATCTAGAATAGATGGAACAACTTGACCCCAAAGTTGTAGAGAAAGGAACCTTATTTAGTATGCAATTTTACCACCATGCTTGAGAGGGTACGCAGATACATGAAAATTTCTGCTCACATAACTGGGTACCACTCACATTCCACCCACCTATGCTACTCTATCCAATTCCACATTGGATTGGGGAAAAAGGTGAGGTGTGTGAGAAAGTCAGGATCATTAGAATGAGACAACTTGCAGCTTACAAAGGTTTCTACTTAAACTATATCAAGGGAGTTGATGTTGTTATGTACCTCAGGGAGATAACTATGCATTCTAATCTATACCCCTAGTGTTTTTCTTGAGGACAGGAAAAAGTATAGTTGGAGGGAGTGATAGGTTCATTTATTAGCCTATTTTTTGTTGTTTTTATGCATGCTTCTAGACATTATCAAACAATACTCCTATGCTATGCTATCTTTTCATGCTTATTATACAACCTTGGACCTGAATAATAGTAATGGAAATATAGTTATGATATAGTAGCATTGCATGGTTTATATGTGAGTTGTATGAAATGTGGTTGGAATTCTATGTTTAATCATGGTAGTTAGCTTTGTGTATATGTTTTGTGGATTAACCTCTTGCAGCCCGAGAAGAAACTATAGCCTGCAGCAAAAGGAGGACTTGGACAACGAAACAGGGGAAGTGCTAGTTTAAGCTGAGTGTAATAACTACCATATGGAGGCACCTGATGAAGCTATTTGTGCATCATTATGATAGTTAATAAGGCATTGAGAAGAAGAATTATTTTGTTGATAAGATTTTGGATATCTGATTATGTGTTCTACATGTAGATCTATTTTGTAGAGTTTGAATTTTATTAGAACTCTTGTTTCTTTTTAGTTACAATTTGAATAATTCAATTTTAATTGCATACTCTGATATCTAGGGAGTTGTAGTTAATAATTTTAGTTAGGAGTTGTGTTTAGAATAAACTCCCCCGTGCTTGTATATAGCCAATGGTTGAGTCCTTAGATGAGTTAGTTGATTTAAGTATTTTGTTATTAGTTACTTTTTAGTTTTCAATTACCATCTACAGACATGTTGATTATTTAGAAATCGTTTCCTTAAATACAATTTGTGAGGAATATTTTGTGTAATTTTTTGTGAGGCATAATGAATGAAGTTAAAGTTCATATGGATGCGTAGAATCTAAAGATTTAGATTTGGTTTGTTAAGTGAAGATGGCCACTTGAGCAGGCCACTCAAGGTAACTGTTCTTCACTACATTTGTAGTTGTTTATTTATGTTTAGTAGCTATTTTTGTTTATCATTACTTCATAAATTGCATGTAAGTAAAAATAGATTCTCATATTTTTATTATTAGTAATGAATGTTCATGAGCATGAATGCATTTAGTTAACATGTAATACTCTAGAGGTTAGGATATGTTTAGTTACTAGTTTTGAATATTTTAAGTTAGTTTCAGTAATTCTCTGATAGCAGCAATTCAATTTTAGGTTATGTTGTAGGCACCCATAGCCATTAGTGCTAGTTTACTTCTTTCATCGTTATGCATTTTTGTGACCTTCCAGCAAGTAGAATACCTTTAATAGGATAACCTAGATAACCTCAAGTCTCTGAAGGAACATATAGTGCAACAACATCACAAGTCTACAAACCTTGGATGACAATTTAATGATGTCTTTACAATGTTGAGTGGACTGTTCAATTAGTCATACCTCTGAATTGTGTGGTTTCTACCAAGTTTACAATATACTAGTTTAGACTCTACACACATGAGGTGAGACATAAAGTGAGATGCATCCTAAGTGAACTTACGAGTAGTGTGAATACAACCCTCCTAGATAGGTTAAAAGCTAACTAGATTAGTAGTGACTCATTTCACACTAACATGCCACACCTCAAAACCCTCTAGAACACTAATGACCAGCTAGGAAGACAACTATTTATAAGTACGTGCACTATATTATCTACCCTTATACAACTTAGAGAGTATCTTTAACGGAAGATACACTATTAAAAATTGAAACCCTAGAATTGTTTGCACTTAAAATAATGAAAAACTAAAATAACCAACTCTTACAAAAAATAAAACCTAAAATATATAAATCTCTAGTCTTAGAAATTAGGATGAGTTGAAGAAACTTTGTAGAAGACTACTATAGGGTTTCTAAAATCATCATTGATGTTTTCATTAATGTTTTCACTTGTACTCACAAATTATTGAAATTCTTAAGGAAATTCAAATAGGTTAAAAAACTTCATTTTGATATTTTCCATTTGTAGACATGTAAAAATGCCTAACACATATCACACATCCTAAAACTGCATTTTTCCATCATTCCCATCATTTTTATTATCATTAATTGCATTTATCATCATTTAATTTAATTTGCATTATTAATTCCCTTTAACACCATTTAACATCATTTTCATCATTTAACCCTAATTTCCTCTATTAATTAAATATTCTTGAATCGTTTAATTAATTCACTATTTCATCGCTAATTTTCCTTTTCATCCTTCTAGTTGAATAATTTTTAATTATTTAATTAGGTTCATCTAATATTTCTTCTAATCCCATATAATTAAATAATTCTCATTATTTAATTATCCCACTTTTAATCTTTCTCCTCCAATGAAATATTCATTTTTAAAGAATGGCATATCCTCATCCTCCATGATTAAATAATTTCTAATTATTTAACTAAACTAATTTCCCTCCATAAAGCATATTCTTGAGGAATATTCCTTTTTCAAAAATCTTTGACTTTTCTTGTCTCAACCATTTCTAGCCCTTGATCTTCAAATCTAATCTCCACCCTTGATCTAAAAATATCCTAACCATTTTCCTAGAATGGTGGAGATATTTTGAGTTCTAACTTATCAAATCCCTTGATCTTCCTTGATTCACTCTCATTTGTGGGTGTTGAGGATTAGTCTCAACCCTTATTTGTGGGCATTGAAACTCAATCTTGACCATTGATCTAATTTCCTAAAATTTATAAAATCACCCTCACTCCTTCATGTTCATCACCTAGAATTTGAGTAGCTAAGTCATGTCAAATTGATTCCTGGGAGCATTCATCTTGAGTATCTAGGTCATCTTTGCATTACATTCAATCAAGCTTTTGCTAGAAATCATGGAAGCTTCAAGTTTTTGAGCAATTCAACATCATACAACACAAGTTCTCCAACAATGGGATGGTAATATTGTTTCAAGTTTTTATTTCAATTATTTTTTATTTGATTATGCTAATATTAGGGTGTTATTTCATGACTTGATTTGCTATTGGATCTCATTAGTAAGTAGGTTTTATCTCTTGTTTTGAGTTCTTTGATTGAATTCTTATATGCTTAATCCATTCCACTATTATCCCTTACATTTATTGGCATGCCCAATGAGACCCACATCCCTAAACTTAACAATTCTTGTGAGTTGTGTTGATTTGCAAGTCTCTAGAACATGGCTATCAGAAATAGGGGTCATGATTGTGCACAATATCGCTCTTTTTTGGGAATTAGAGTGCAATTGCCTCGTATCAAGGTCATTATTGTTAATTAGGCCACGTTTTCTCATTTGGTTTCAGGATTTCTGACTTTTTTTGTTTGTGTAGGTGGCAGTGTTGTGTTTGCAAAAATCTGCCACATTTTCTTTTAAGGATTATCGTGTTTGCAAAAATTTGTCACATTTTCTTTTAAGGATTGTCATGTTTGCACTTGAGGATTGTCACATTTGCACTTAAGGATTATCGCATTTTCTTTTGAAGGTCATGTTTTCTTTTGAATATGGTTGTGTTTGCAAAGGTAACCAGGTATGATGTTTTTGTTTTAGGGTTTCTAATATGGGTTTTCTTTATGTGCAGGTAATAGAGTCACGTCTACACTTGAAGTTAGTCATGTTTGCATAATAGGGATGTGTTTTCAGTAACAACCATGTCTAATTTTTAGGACGGACATGTTTGTGAAGGTAACTATGTCTTTTTGGTTTTTAGGGTTTCTTACCTCTATTTTCCCTTTGGACAACATTAGGTCATGTTTGAAACAACAAGTCATGTTTTTTCTACATCTGTCTACATCTACCCTTCATAAGAGTCGTGTTTATCACCAGGGTCGGTTGGTCGACATAGAGGCATTACGTTGCAGCACACCATGTAGATTTCCACACCCCATGTGTGCATTCCTAACAAAAATTACCCCCGCCGACACAAAGGACAAGCACCAATTGGATACATTGTGGATGGGTGATGCGGAATTTATTAGTCGGGTTTGATTTTCTAAGGTGGAGAGATGCAAAAGGGGAATTTACAAGAGGGGTGAAAATTCGCTCCTATACAGTTTCAAACTAAATATCTATGTCAAAAACATCATTCATTTATGAACCGTTTGGGGAAAATTGTACAAGAAAGGGATCCCTAATCCTGTACTTTTCCCAATGGGGGGATGGTTCATTCAAGGAAACCTAGGATCCCAAAGTGGATTGACTATCAACATAAGGGTGAGTCAATTCTAAACAAGGGAGACCTAGAAAGATTCCTTAGGCTTTTAGGGGTTCACCACCAAGCAAAAGCTTGGAAAAAGACAACTTAATATTCAACTCACAAAACCTAGTAATGCAAGCCAGATGATGAATGCAAATGAAAAAATTAAGTAATAGAAAGTTAGGATGTATGTACTTGGGAAGTCTAGAAATGTAATAAGGATTCTGTAAATGTAAAAATGTTGTCCAAATATGCCAGGGAGGACTAAGATGCCCTTATTGTTGTCTTAGTCATGTTGTTGTTTTTCAAGGCAGATGCAGAATCTTCGGATGTTGAAACGAAATCTAAAAGAATCTCTAAAAAATACCTCCAGGAGGACTAAGGTGCCCTTATTGTCTTCTTAGTCCTAATTTGAATTTATGTAATTTCAAAATGTGATCTTGAGGTCCAAGGTTTGCACTTCCTTCTTCCCAGATCTCAGGTCCTGAAACTTCTAGATCTGGTCTATAGGTGACTTTTCGTGAAGATGACAACTTTGCAATGCAACTTTGCACTCCACATGATCTTCAACCTAAATCAAACCCTTGTTATGAAATCTACAAACTTGTGTGAAATGGCTAGCTTGAATGTAGATCTTGAATTGAATGAATGCTTGATAGATCTTGACTTGACTTGAATTGCTTGCTTGAATCAAAACCCTACATCACAAATGTTAGCTCAAAAACACACATGATGCAAGAATATCTTTGGCATGATTCCTGAATCTTGATGATGGCTCCAAATACTTGCTGAATTTCTCTTGAATGCTCTCTTGATCACAAACTTGCTATAATGCATGAATACTCGAGTTGCTAGGATGAAAATGAATGAAAGAACCTTGTATTTATACTTATTCATGCTTAATATCATGAAATTACACCACAACAAGCTGACATATGAATTCATTAATTAAAGGAGGCTAAATCCCGCCAAGATTTGAAATTAAATCCCAAAAATAACTTGAGGGGGACTAAGATGCCCTAGGTGGCGTCTTAGTCTCGAGGCTTGAAACTCAAGGCACAAACTCCAAAAAGGGGCCCATTTAAGGTGCCTTCAAAATTAGGGTCCCAAGACCTTTGGAGGACAAAGACACCCTAGGTGGCATTTTAGTCCTAGTCCAAAAATCAAGGACACATAGCCAAAATCAGTAAATTATCATCTATCCTTTGATGTTCGTCGATATTAGCCATAAAAAGATATAATTTATTAGGCTTGTGGATGTAAAATAGGACCAATTAAGACATAAATAAGGATAAATAAAGCAAGGCGGGCCCAAACAAGTGTGAAAATGTAAAGGTATGTATTTCCCTACACTACATTTAGCCCCCACTTTAGTGAGAGGATGAACTTGCTTCAAACTCACACTAAAGTAGCCAACCACATAATCAAGAGGAGTTCAAATGTACGAATGCTAGTAAGATAGGATGACAATAATCAAAAGGGTGGCCAAGCCACCAAGATCAAGATCCTATGACAAACCAACATAGGCATAAAGGAACACACTTGCAGATGATATATGAAGCCATAACCAAATCACAAACATACACCATCAAAGATAGAAAAATAAAAAGACAAAAAAGAAAAATGCTACGGATCAAGCTTCAACTGGCCGTCCAACGCGCTGTGGATCGGGTCTACATTGTTTTTCCAAGAAAGTTTACTAGTGGAACGCGTTGTCCACTATGCAAAAAAAACACATGCTCACAAGGGCTAGTGAAGATAGTTGTCCACTAGGTGATCCCCAAGAGATCCATATCAAAGTCATACCCCCATGATTATGATAAGGAAAAAAAGAAAATGCACGCTCACAAGGGCTAGTGAAGCTATTTGTCCACTAGGTGAGCCCCAAGGAACCATATCAAAGTGATACCTCCATGACTTTAATAAGGTACAAAAATAAATGCACGCTCACAAGGGATAGTAGAGCTAGTTGTCCATTAGGTGAGCCCCAAGGAACCATATCAAAGCCATACCTCCATGACCTTAATAAGGTACAAAAATAAATGCAACAAGAAAGAGGGATGTTCTAAGGGATCTTGCTTAGTTCAAGTGAGGTCTTAATCTTAGGGTAAATTGTTCCTAATGTCTCTAAGAGAGGACCAATCAAAGGATAAAATATTTGCAACTTAGGGAATGCAGTGTGTCACATCACCACTAGGAGGAATGTAATATGCTAAGATAGACCAAGCTCTTGAAGGACATTACTCCCAAAGTCACCACAAAGAGAAAAACACATCGCATGAAGTAAGAAAACCACATCAAGGAACATGGAGAAATGTCAATGCCAATTTATGCCCCCACTTTAAAGAAATTGCTAAACACCATGTTGTGAGCAATTACTTTAAAGTAGCCAAACATGAAAAAGGGAAAAAGAGAGGGTTTCCCCCCAGAAAAACATAAGGGATCTACGGATTCAGGGTCAGTATCTGTCTTTGTTGCAATGATATTAGAGAGCTAGGAACTGTCATCATTCCCCAAATACACATAGAACTGGAAGAATGACACAAAGAGAGTGAAAACAAAGAAAAACATTTTGGGTCAACATGGAAGAAACATGAATGTCTCAACACCTTGCATCATCCCCCAAAGCAAAACACAAGACAAAATGAAAGGAAAATAAAAAGATGAGGAAAAATATTTTGGGTCAACATGGAAGATACATAGGGTGCCTCAATTCCCTTGCATCATCCCCAAAAGGAAAACACAAGACAAAAATGAAAGGAAAAGAAAAATATGAGGAAAAATCTTTTGGTTCAACATGGAAGAGATATGGGGTGTCTCGATTCCTTGTGTAATCTCCAAAAGGAAAACATAAGACAAAAATGAAAGGAAGAGAAAAAGATGAGGAAAAATCTTTTGGGTCAATATGGAAGAGACATAAGGTGTCTCGACGCCTTGCGTCATCCCCAAAAGGAAAACACAAGACAAAAATGGAAAGATAAATGAAAATGAAAATGCAAAAAGCTTATGACATATAGAAGAATGTAGGTACAAATAGATGAATGCACATAGAGAGGAAATGTCAAACAATACAGGGGATCACATTATACACATGCAATCAACCAACAAGAAAACAAAAAAGAAAGCAAAAAGACTAGTAAAGCACATGCGAGTCAACCATCCAGTATGTCATCCACATCCCAGTCTTGTTCAGAATATGCAGAATGTAGATCACTAACGAGAGGGAACATGTCAAGCATTGTACTAGGAGAATCACCAAGTTCAACACATGGTGAACCACTCGGTTAAGGAGGATCATCATAGTTGTTATTGTCTAAGCTCATAGAAGAGGAAAATAACAAATTCAACTCATTATGCACTTCCTCATCAATTTTAGTATTTTGTTCATCTTCATCCAAGTTAACCACAACAGGAGGTCGAATGATAATATCCATAGAAGGTTTTGGTCCTTGTTGTGTTGGAGATGTTCTGGTAATGGAGGAGGCTCATCATTTATTGCTTCTGTCAAATTCGGATTTTGATTTTCTATGTTGTTCTCTTCATTCATTTTTCGAGCAATAGCACGACATCTATGCCTACACTCTCTAGCATTTTTGTTTCTTTTATTATGATTTTCAAGTTGTGTTTGTGTAGGAGTAGGTTTGTCAACCATAGGTTCCTTTTCTTCTTGTGAGGGAAGAACAAAATAAACCATGAAAGGTTGTTCAATCACTTTCTCTTTGGCTTTAAAAAATTTCTTAGGAGGTGGATTAGGACTTGTTTGGTTTTCTCTTGGCCTTTTGTAGGAAATAGGCAAGGGAATTTTTATGGATGGGTCTTTGTTAGTGGGAAGGGCCTTAAGCTCAATATTATTTTCTTCAAGGAGCGGAGGTTTGACCATAGGTGGAGGAAAATTTTCAAGGGATAATTTGGCTATGAATTTTGGTTTGAATTTTTGGTAGGATAGAAAAAGGAAGTCCTCACGAGGTCTTATAGGTTCCATGGGCTCAAGCTAGAAATAGTTTAAGGAAAATTTTCCACGGGAAGACGGAGGTCTAAATTCACTATGGTTCACAGTGAATATTTCATTTCCAACTAGAAACTTTAAGCACTTATGGAAAATGGATGGGACCGCATTCATGGAGTGAAGCCATTTGTAGCCTAACTTCACACAAAATTGATCCAAATTAGAGATGATAGAGAATGATACATTTAATTTCTTCAGTCCTACTTGTAAAGGGAGTGTGATCGAGCCCATCATAGCATGAGCAAAACCATCCTGTGTTTTAATCCCTTCTTTTGGTTTATCATATCTATCTTGAGTGAGTTCATGCACATATAAGGGTGTTGGAAACAAGCAACACTAAGAGGGGGGTGAATCAGTGTTTTGCAAAAAATAACTTTATTATTTTGATCCTTAATCCACTTAGAACATTCAACCAAAAGTAATATGCAGAAACATAAAGCAAACAACCACAACACCATAACACAAGGATTTTATGTGGAAACCCTATTAGGGGAAAAACCACGGTGGATGGCCAATCCACAATATGTTCTATGTATACCCAAAAGAAAGATTACAAAATGGGAATGCACTTGCATTCAAGCACACTGCTCAAGATAACAAGGCTCACTGCCTTACAAAGTTTTGGATTAGATCCAAAAGAATGAACTAAAAGAATAGCATCTACAAATGCTTGATTACAGTTCTTGTTAGGCTCAAGTGTCAATCTTTTATCCTTCTGATTGATACAGAACTTTCGCTTTGCTTTGCTCTAACTCGCTTCACAAAATATTTATGCACAAGTGAAATTATGCATAAAATCACTCCAATACTCTTCTGGTATTCGTAATACACATCGACACACCACACACATATCTCAAAATGATATAAGAGATCATACATATATATCCGCGACTAGAAATTTAATCGTAATAAGTCGGCTTCAAATAAAACTTGAAAATATTAGCAACTGTCAGCTCAAATCATAAGAGTTATGCAATGCGCGTCTACAATGGTCAGCCACAACTTAGCTTGGACCCAAAACAAGATGAGCAAATGCAAAAATATTCAAATAAACATTTCCTAAATATCCGCAACATATTACACCAACTAAGTCGGCCCCAAAATACTGATAAACAAAGAAGTATCAACTGGATCTCCAAACTCACACAAGATTTAATGAGGCACTAAGATTTTTGGAAAACAATTTAGATGTACTGAAAAACCTCTCATGAGGTCCACAACTCAAAATAACAATAGGAAATATGTAAGTGAATCGATGATCACCAAACTGTCGCATGCTCTGTTCTTCCTAACTGTCTTCAATCTAACTGCCGGTATAAGCAAATGATGTTGTGTGGATCTGTCACCGACTAGGGTTGCCATCAATGACAACACCAAAAAGCAGTCATAGTGTCTCTTGCCAACGATCTCCCCCTTTGGAATTGATGGCAACACTTAGTGAAAAATGACTAAGTGTCGGATCAACTGAGTTACACTGCCATAAAAAGAAACTTCAATCTTGGGAAAACAACTCCCCCTATGATGACTATACATTTTTCATTGTACACTTCTCCCCCTTTGACATCAATGGAAAAAACTAGGGAAACCGAAACAAAATTCCAAAACTGTACAGACATGAACTTGTAACTTACAAAAGTTTGAAAATATATGCAAAATTTTGCTTCATCACTCTTAAATTGTCATCACAAACCTTTTTGAGACTTTCCAACACTGTTATGTGACCACACATTAAATAGGATTGAGCTTCTACAATTTCAAGATTCTCCAGGTCACTAACTGCTACAACAGCTTTCGCTTCCCTCAAAGCACTTACCATTATCTCAATCTTCAAACAAATTTTTCCCCTGAGTTCACATACTCTCCCAACAATTCTATCATTTTCATTCTTTAAACATCTTATTTTGTCAAGTAGGATTGTTACTTGACCACCTTGTTGAACCACATCACCAGCTAAAGGATCAAAAGTAGCAGAAATGGTAGCTAATTGATTTTCCATATCCTTCACCTTTTTCTCATTACCTTTAGTAAACTTGGACAGAGCTAAACAAGACTTGTAGGCTTTTCCAGCTTCAAACAAAAAACCTTTAGTGTTCTTCATGAAAGTAGCTAACAGAATCTTATCCTTTGCAATCACTACCTTCAACTAACTAAGTATTTTTCTATTAAACTCCTTTTGCACTTTATCCTCAACAGGTTTCTCAAGAGACTCAAATTGAGTACTTACAACATTTATAAGCTTCTTTAGCTTTCCATAAGAGGAACCTGAAGGATCCATGACATGAGTAGGCATTAGTTTCTGCAAAACTCCAGATGCAAGATTCAGCAATTCACTGCCCTTTATGTGAGACTTCAAAATCTTCTCACTAGCCTTAGCTTGAGCAATTGATGCAACCTTCATCATCTAAAATTGGGATAGAGTAGATAGATTGATTGAAATTTCATCCAATTCAAGATCATAATCTTCCTGTTGCTCTATCAGAGATCTCTTCACTGCCTTGGCATTGTCTCTTGCCGCCATTCTGATTTCCTAAACTTTTTCACTATCAGCCTTGGGTTCTTCTGAGACTGCTTCCAGATTGACTTTGAGTGCCTCAACTTTTTCATTTTGCACCACCTTATCCTCAGCTAATACCACCTTGGGAACTTTAGTTTCCATAGGTGTCTTTATATTTTCCACATTAGGAGAAATCAGAATATCCTCAACTTCTGGAGGATCAGATACATTCATATTCTCCTCATTTACATTCTCTTCATTTACATTTACCTCCTCATTCACTACCTCATTTTCTGGAAAATTTTCAGTATTCATTTCCTAAATGTTAATCTATTCTTTGTTAGAAACTCTTCCAAAATTTCCTTACTTTCACCAACAACAGCATCAGTTTCACCAATCATGAGTTTATTCACCCTTGTCTTGCTCTTAAATTCCTTTTTATCTTTTTCAAGGAGTGAATCCATCTCTTCAATTGGCATTTCTGGACACAAATCTACAAGAACTCTCTTCCTCATATTCTCTTCTTTTGTTCTAGCACTTAACCTTCTCAACTCCAAAGTATCATACAAATTCTTGGGTAGGCCAGAAATAATCTCAACAAGAACTTTATTGAAAATGTTCATATGTTTTATTGTAGCTTCTTCTAGAATTCTCTAACTGGATTCATCAAAAATTTCATACAATTCATAGAGGGGCTTGCGATTACCGTCATTGACAACTGTATTCACAACTTCATCAACAGGCATACCAGGTTTATCAACTTTAGCCTTCTTTTCCTTTTCTTCTTTGCTGGAAAATTTGCTTTTGTTTAACTCAATAGCATGAGTTCCAGTAGCTCTTACTTCTTTCAAAACTTCTTTTGATTATGTTTCCTCATCTTCTGAAATAGGCTTATATGTTCTTGTACTTTTATTCTTCTTCCTTTTACCGGAAGGCTTGTCTTGAGTTGGCTTGGATGCAGGGGAACTCCTTGTAGATCTAGTGCGGGCAAAGGATGCACTAGGACTAGTAGACTCTGTTTTTTCTTTCACTTTTTCTGCTTCTACCTCTTTTCTCCTCCTTCTTGCTTCTCTCAAGGCTTCTACAGGTAAGCCCATCTTTATGCAAATGCTTCTA